>VYXD01011385.1:242354-256688 GCA_013397195.1 Hylia prasina | reverse complement strand
TCCTCTCCTCTCCTCTCCTCTCCTCTCCTCCTTTCCTTAATTTGGTGTCTTCTTCTCCTTCTTAAAAGCCACCCCCCCAAAAAAAATCCTAAAGCAACACTTTTCCACACTTTTAATATGTCATAATTTATATTCCAGACAAGAAAAATAGGACTAATTTGTCCATCTGCCAAGATCAAACACCTTTATCTCATTTAAAATGATGGTCACAGGAAAATAAAGATGTCTTTTTTCAGGAGTATGGCAGGTAGATTGTGAAGCACTGACATCCTGTATTGATCTGTCAACAGTACTAAGTAGAGACGGAGAATATTGCTTGTTTTGAGATGAAATAGCAGAGCAAAACTAGTAAAGGAGTCTGTTTTTTGATCTGCAATTACAAAATTAAAAGTTATTGCATTATTTTATTAGTCTGCTTTTCCTTTCTTCTATTTGTCATTTTAGACCTTGGAAAATAATTCTAGAGATATTTAAAAACTTACATACAACTCAGAACTCACACGAAATCAGGTAGTTACCAGGAGTCTGTGGACAGTTGCAGTACTCAGCAAATTGATTTTGTCTGAATAAATGTCTAACCCGAAGCACCTTCTGGTGAATGGAAAACAAATGACCTCTGTAGCACATGGGAACAGAATTTAGTTTTCTAACATTTCCAAAGCTGTTTCATACTGCTGTTCATCTGCTTTTTGTTCTATCATTCAATTTCATAAATATTTTTAAAATAGAATATAAGTAAAAAAAAAAAAAGCAAACCAGCTACAGCTATGTATGTTTATGGATATCAATATTAAAAACCCTGCACTTTTGAAATTCCAATAGCAGCAAAAAAAGTTCTAAAATAAAATTGAATTTGGAAATTGAGCTATGATTTATATACATAATTAAACATTAAACCTTTGCCACAGATATGTTCATTAACTAAGCCATTTTTGTATGCTCTGCACTAATTTGTAAGGGACTCACCTTATTTTGTACCATTTATTTTATCTTTTGGCTATTTACATAATATCTAATGCTGTTTTATTTAATTTATTTTATTTTAAATCCATGAAGCACTTTGATGAACTGTGTTCCATATATAAATTAAATGCTGTGTAAATAATGCCTGAGGTGGTGAGATCCATTCCGCACATTAGACAACTAATGAGACACCCTGAGTGAAAGCCTGCCATTATCTTTCAGAAGAGTTTGTATTGGGCTCTTTTTTTTTTACAAGTCATGTACTTACAAAAGAGAGAAATTATGATGTCTGATTTTACAGGAGCTGTTAACAGAACTGAAATAAAACAGCTCCTACTGGTGCAATAATGAAACCACAATGTGATTATACAGCAATTAAATGTATTTTAGTGTGTAACACACATCTGATAAATTATTTGGAGATTAATAACCATGTCTTCTTTATAACAGTGGTATGACAGAGATGAAACACTGATCTCCACAAATGAAAGGTTATAATTCATTTACTTCTATGCTCTATATCTGCTCAACATCTAAAGGATTTACAGAGTGAAGTGCAGATTATCTCCTAAAATTTGTACACAGATAATTTCAGAAGGTACAGTACAATGCATCAGATTCAGTTTAGATCGAGTTCTGAATCTTGTGTGCAGCTGGGTCAAAGTACAATGATTGTCTTTGGAAAAGGATTGCAGAATTATTGTACTCTAAAATAAGAATAGTGTAAATGATACCATTATATAGTATATCTTATTATATGTAATGTTCATTGTTTCATCCCAAATGTAATGATTACTTTTGTTAGTTCCCTTTTCCCTTCTTTTAACTAATTAATGGAACTTAAATGAAATATGTTTAAAATATGGAATCATAGAACCACAGAATATCAGGTTGGAGGGGACCTCAAGAAACATCTGGTTCAACTTTTCCTGCCAAAAGCACAGCCTAGAAAAGATGGCCAAGCACTCTGTAAAGCTAAATCTTGAAAATGTCCAGTGTTGGGTAATCCACCACATCCTGCTATGAGCGTGTTCATGCCAGCCAAAGAAATTCTTGTATAAAAGTATTCTGTAACACACAATAATGTACCTAACCATCTTGCAAAGCAAATTCACTACCATTATTCACATTTCCTGATGGAGTTACTGAATACACTGAACCTTTGTGCAATAGCAAACTCCCACTCCTTTGCTGTTACTGCTTCACATTGGAGATCTGATAATAAACTCAAGCATCTGGGTCTGTAACAGATGTGTTGTGCTATTTATCTGTACTATAAAATCGCTAGCACATTTCTCAGGTACTAAAGTCTAAAATCAGTATCAGATCTTAAGAAAGAACAATATATGACTAAAAATCGTGTTTGTTAAAGGCTAAACGAGAGGATAAACAGCAAATCATTACCATTAAGCAGACTCTGAAGATACAACATTTTGGCAGTATAGAAGCTTGCACAGTAAGTAGTTAATGAATTGCTATGTCTCAAACACTGGTAGCTATTCAAGTGGTCAAGTTAAAACAGGTACAGAGGTAGGATAGGACTTTTTGGGGCCACTTCCCCATTCTGGTCCACGGTAACCACCCAACATACAGGACAGTACAGGTGTGGTGTCAAGAGGCATGAACTGTGGACTGGGGATCAATCTAGAACTGGGGGATCAAGAATACAAAAGGCCCTCTGATCCATTTCTAGAAGGATCCAGGGAAATGAACTTTGCATGCTAAGTTATTTGCATGAGAAGTGAGAAAACTTGCTCCAGGGCTGAGAAAACTTCTTTTCTTTCTCCCACCTTTAGAAGATAGGGGCAAAACACATATTGATTTGCATGCCAAGTGTGTAGCTTTGAGAACTGGCTTGGATCCTTCTTGCTTTTGACATTCTTTTTTGGCCATAAGCACCTGCAAATCTTGGGTGTTTCCTTCTGTTTAGGAGTGGGATGCAACACCTGTACTGGTGTCATAAACAGGATGCTGCTGTGGTGAAGAGGATAGAGGGGGATGTGGCCACTCTATGAATAATGAGTGGGAAATGGTGGCCTGAAGTCTCCTGGTGGTAAGGAAGGTTGCAGTTAAGGGCAAATTTCAGAGTCACTGTTTCACTGACTACGACATCTTTGTCTCCAAGGTGATGCCTTTACAGAAGGTCAATTTCCAGCTAAGATTTTTTTTTAAGAACCCTGTGGTCTTTTCTGTATTAAAGCAGCCTTTAAGGGATGTGTGGGCTCCTTCTCTTCCTAATGGGATTCAAAACACTTTTTGCAGCCTACTTTCCTAGTTGTTTTTTCTAGTTTCATTACTGACTATTAATGTTCTCAGGTTCAGCTTGTTGTATTCAAGTAGTCACAGAGAATGTGAAATCAATGTTTCTTTGTAGAATTCCACTTTGGATGTCAAGTATTCGACCATTTGCAACTTTTGGGCATTAAAGTTAAGCTTTTTCTCCTTGAGACCTGCAGGAGTACTAGAAACTGAATCAGCAACAAAGAAAGAATAAATTATTTCAGCAGCTAGTAAAGAATCAAGAGCAGTGTCAGCAATGCTACAATAGTGAAATCTTCTTTGTTACAACATCATTATGAGAATTGACTTACTAGCATGATTCTTTGTGAGCAATATAAATTTCTGAGCCAAACAAAGAAGAACACTAAAGATCTTTAAAAACTCTTAAAATATTACCTTATTCAGAATTAAATTCTGTGTTGAGTTTCTAACTGTGCACCTTGACAATAACCAGTGGGATTATACAATTGAAAAGCCACACAGGAAGTAAGCACTAATTTCTGATTTAATCCAATTTTTACAATAGCACCTTTTTTTTTCAGTCACACAGTACTATCCTAAAATCAAAAAAAAAAAATAAAAAAAAAATAAAAAAAAAAAAAATTCTGCATGTTCATGAGTTTAAAAGGGAAAGAGGAAACTGTGAACATTTAGTCCTACATTCTGCCTAATATAATGACACAACTAATGTCTTATGATTACTAGTATTTATAGTAGCCATGGTGGAAATAGACGCATTTTAAAAATCGAGAATCTCATTTCATTATTTCAAATTCTATCACATAAACTACACTCTTTGTTCAGTAATTCTGAAGTTACTTTCTGGACTATTTGAAGAAATGTCTGTGAAAAATCTTCTAGAAAACACCCAGTTAAAATAACAACCATATTGGCTTCTTATGAACTCAACTTATGGTCGCATTTACAATTTGGTACCTACAAGTTGTGACTGAAGTTAGATCTCCTGTCCCTTTTTGCCTCCACCAGTACAGTGAGAATCATAAGACCTCTTGGGAGCTGTCTTGATTTAGAATTTCCAAGTTTTCAGGTGAATTTCCAACCAGTCTTCCAAAAGGAGACAAACAAGCAAAAAAGCCAAAAAATCCAAATGTCAGGCAGTCTTTTTAAATTTGTGAATCTTCACTTCTCAGATTGTAATCTTTTATAAATTTTTCTTCTGGACTGAAATACTCCCTGCTATCAAATTTCTTTGAATTTCTATGATCAAAGTATAAATTAATGGACTAAGACCCTTCATTTTCTTTCTGTGCATGTTTTCCATTAATTTAATTGTCCCTTTATCATTTCAGTGAAGCTCATTAATTTTAAGATCCTTTCTGGAATTTTGGTGACAAGTGAACACAGCTCAATAGAAATGGTCTCAGTATCAAGTACGAACATGCATTTTGAGTATATTTTCTCAAAAAAAGGGTATATACATATGTCATCTTTGTGTCTTCATCCTCATTTTCAGTAAAAATAGGATGAACACTCTTTGTAGAAAAGTTATATGGAAAACACAGGCCCTAAATGTTGAACTAGCTCCATCTATTCTGGGGAATTCTACTGAGAAAAATTTGTACTCTTACAGCACCATCAAAATCACAGCACTGATTAAAGGTGTGGAACATTAAGCAAATAAACAAATCCACCAGTGCACAAATTTAATTTTGTAACAATGAAAACTTTCATGTTAGCAGCCTAAATGAAGCTTCCCCATTTCAGGCATGTTATGAGGGATCATATGTACGTCTACTGCAGGCAAAAGATCCCATGTTGCATCTGTAAAAACTAACTGTTCACTTAAATGATTTCTTTCTGCTTCCCAGACCCAAAAGAAGTCAATAATTTAGATGGGAAGGGTGAGATCCTTCCCACCTAAATTTATATATTTACCATACGGCTACTCTAAAACAGTCCAATCCATCTAAACTCCTTGTAGGTGTTGAGGGGAATGTCATCCACAGGTACAGTTGTGACTAATTCAGGACAGAGAGACTGGCAAAGAAATCCATTGCTGAGTACTATTTTCTCTTGACCACAAGTAAGAGCTGGATTTCGACCACAGGTAAGAGCTAGGTGACCACCATCTAAGCTAGATGTAAACATGCATGTTATGGATACCAAAACTTGTGAGATGCATTGTATCTATATGAAATTGGTGGGAGAAAGTAACTGAACGTCCTGGGGCTGGGTTGGGGGAGATGTGAGGCATGGGGGTGGTAGGAATGTGTACTAAGGAGCTGTGATGGAAGAGGAAATACTTACCAGTCTTCTCTATGCTTAAAAATTAAAATTCCTTTCAAAACATCTCCACCACTACCTGAGCCAGACACAGAATGAAGATAAATAGACAGATGTTGAAGCAACTTTGGGAGAAAAAATTGCAGCTTGTCAATTCTTTTTCCTCTTTGACAGCTGGGTAATTTCCAACAGGGTGAAAGGAAAGAGGTAAATATAAAGCATAATGGTAACCTCTCCTCAGGGCATAATAGATCATTATTATAGTCAAGAATTCACAGCTGTGTAAGTGTGGGTGGAAGATGTGCAAGCTAAGCTGAAGATGGAAGTTTAAAACCAGCTTAATGAAGAGAGTCCAGTTTATGTTCCTCTCAGTGACAACAGGACTTGACTGGACTAACTTGGGAATGGCATTTCCCTGCACTGGAACAAATGCTCGCAAACTCCATTTTCTGTCAAAATATGGCATTGCAATAATGGTTTGGTTTGGAAACAAAGTGTCAAAGCTTCTTGGCCCAAAATGATTGCCCATTTGCTTATCTGCCCAGGGAGTACAGCAGGGCCTAGGGATCCTTAGTTGCCAGACTTCTGGCTGCAGCAAGGGCAGGATGCCCAGCATGCAAATACGTGAAGGTTATCAATAAACTGTGGATTACCAACCCCTCACACTTGCTTAATGATTGTGCTTGTGTTGGAAATGGAGCTAAAGTCCTTCTAACAAGCATGATGGTTGACAAAAAGCAATGCTGCCAATTGTCAGAAGACTAAAAGCACAAACATCCTGGTAATTAGCGGCTGATCAGCTGAGATGGCTAAGACTCTAATATTCTGAATTAGCAATGGATTGAATGGAATTTGACTAATTAGAATGTAAGCACTTTACTGAGAGAACGTCTGCTAAAGCAGGCATGGTTGAGAAGTAGGGTTTCGAAATTATAGAGGTTTGCTAAGAAAGCAAAAAGCTTGTTCAGATAAAACTGCAAGAGATACTTGCACTGAATCAAGACAAGGTTAAGAACTGTTTCCATGTAAGAACATAAGTATTCTTCACTGAACGCAAACTGCATTAAAATGCAGCTTTTTATGCTATGTCTGAATATTTACATGACATCCACACTGGTGGCCAATGTGTTCCTTGGAAAAACAAGAAGTTTTTTTCTTCTGTAAATCGAAAATTTTTCATCTTGAACACCCCTGCAGCAAGTCATGTGTTGCAATTACAAAACAGTTCCTTAATTTATTGTCTGTGTATCTGTTCTTCTACTATGTTAGAATTTGGAAACCTAGAGTATTAAACATAAATTAACAGTTGCACCTTCCAAGTTCTTTGAAATGAGCCACTCTAAGGAGACCTGATCTTAGATGAGCATACAAATTGTCATGAAGTCCCTCTTAGCCCATTAGCCTGTCTCAGATAACTGCCAAGAATACAGGCTTAAGTAAAAGAACAGATACACAGTAAGAACAGCTTAGTGTTGAACATTAATAGTGTGTTCCTTCTGGTGTATCCTTTCAGATTCCTGCAGTAAGTAGCCTGAGTCACAAACTGCATCAAAAGCATTAATACCCAACCTATGATATATTTTTCATTAATTTTTGTTTCAACTTATGTATATGAACAATCTCCTAATCACACATGCTGGAGGAAAGCAACACTTTTTTCTGAACAATATTGCCTGATATTTTAACCATTTTCCCCTAATTCCTCTAATGCAAAAACTTAGAGAAATCTTTCTACCTCATCATCATGCCATTCGCAATTTTCAAGATCATTATTGTGTCCCTTTTCCAAGATGAATAGCCACAATCTTTTCTCTTTGCCTATTCAAAATATTTTACTAGTCTCTGATAAAACTTGTTGACCTCCTAGGTAGTTTTGTACTGCCCTCTTTACAGTAAAGTCTCAGAACTTCTCCAAAACTTTTCTTTGTGCAGCTCAAAATATCACACTAAGTTAATGATAGCTGTTATGAACTGTTCTAATGATTTCAAGTTAAATTATATGCTAATTTTTATGTGATGATCTTTTGGAGATATAGAGGTATTTGTAGTATTTATAATAAAGATGCACTACAGGCATGTTATGTATTTCTTCTCAAATTCTACCTAAATACATAGGATTACATCTACATGAATATATTATGCTACTTTGGTTTTGTCAACTTCTAATCACTGAGTTACATTTTTAGAAATTTGTTCATGATGACTCTTTTCAGAGTGGAAAAAGTTCATTTAAATCACTTCACTATATAATTGCTCTTAGATGCTTAGGAACAGTTCTGTTTATATTACTTTGCACTTATCATCACCTAACTGAATCTTTGTTTTTATTGTCTAGTCACTCAGTATTTTGGAATTCCTCTGCAATTCCAAAGCTGTAGCTTTAGCTACCTTGGGTAGCTGAAAGTGTCAGCACCTCCCTATTACTCTTTTCTTATTACTCATTTTTTTCTGCTCATTTATTATTATGTTAAATATCATGTTATTGGCAGAAATCCCTATGGCACATACAGAAGAAAAATCTATTTAAACAAGCTCAATTGTTGAAATCAAACAGTAATTTGAGGATAGAATGACTATTATTCATATTACTATAGTATTTTTTATTTTTGTGCACATTTTCATTAAGAAAATTAAGAAAACATTTCAGATTTTTTCTGTTCTAAGATTTCCCTTCTGTTAACACTGTGTACAAATTAAATGGCTGTTTTCAGATGCTGCTGTCATACACTTTCTACAAAAATGCATATTCAGTATTACAAACTGAATTTCCTGGAGATTAAAGTCAAATCAACTGCATGAAAGAAGCAAGAGCTGTAGATATTTAAATTTTCCTAATATTCATAATATATTTATATCCATATATATTTAATATCCATTTATATGTCTGACAATCAAATTATTTTTCCATTTTTATTAAGGATGAGCATGAGTATGACAGGAATTATTGTAAATTATTACTCAATCAGGTATCACATCTATGAAAGGATACAGGATGGCTAATAAAATTTGCACTTGGTATTTTTTTGAGGTTGTTGTTGTTTTAAGTTTTCTCTTTCTGATCCTACTTGTCCTTGACAAAGATTTCCCTTGCACAAAGGTGCCTCTGTGCTTACCAAAGAAGGGAATTGAACTGTATGTTCAACGACTCTTGCTATCAAGATCTCTTCAGCTTGACAGCAAATATCTAAAGGAACTGGAGTGTTCATGATTTTTACACAATCATTTGGTTAGTGGAAACTGCCAACCCCTCGTCAATCAGCATGACTTCCTTGTCACCTGACAGAACTGAGGAATTATTTACCTTGCAGCTTTAGATTTCCATATCCCAGGGCCATTATGGTGAAATGTCAGGAATAACTGCCATCCAAATACTATGCTTTTATTTCAAAACAACTCTTTTCAGACATCCTTTACAAACGCATTTTCTCTTTCCTGTCTTTCCTTTTCCTGGCCAGAAAAAGCAGTTAGAGCAGTTACTTTAGCATAAGTAACTGACCACATAAAGAAGAGTAATTACCCAGACCATTGCAGGAACATAATGTCTTGTTATTTTAGCTGTTTAAATGCTGTTTGAAAGTGTAAACAGCAGCAAAAGAGTTGCTGTAAACAACAAAAGAGACACAGTTTATCACCTTTTTTTGCTATTTTTTTAATGGTTGTAAATCCAAAGATACACTGCAGAATCTGGCTAAGTATGTATCGCCTGGATGATAAATATTTCCTGGATGATTATTTCCTAATTCCTTTATATTCCAACACTGATCATAATTTATCTTACCCTAATGTTTAACAGCTTACAAAATATGCAGAGACAGCTATAATTACACCATTCAGTCTAACTTTCAGTTTGTATGTGAAATAGGCATGAGTTCTAAACATCTACAAATTCATACTTGCATTTTGAAAGGGGAGATTATGCTTTCTAAATGTAGAACTTGTAGAAGATACTGGGAAGACTCAGAAGGGAGAAAGGTGATTTTGGTATTTTTAGAAACCACTATTTTAAGACACAATCTAGAATTTTTAGTTGGACATTTTCTTCACTCAGAGTATGGATAAATTTCCTAAAAACCTTGCAAATTGACAGCGCAAGAAATTATACTCATACTGTAAATTTAGGAGGCCTCGTGTTAGTAGAATAGTGCAATATTACAACAGATATTGTTAACATTCTGGGACACCCAGTTTGTGCCCTAATTGAATGTGTATGTTAGTTAAAGGACAGAATTTTATAACATAATTTGTTTGCTTGTTAAAGACTCTCTTAGACTATTCACCAATGGGACGTAAGCCTTCACTTTGAGTTAATTATCCTTTTCCAATATCTCCTTGAATCATAATTGGGAGGTTTCCTGGAGCCAAAACTCATTTGCTTTAAATGAACACTTGTTGAGTTAATAAAAATGCTTTTTACTTCTGTATAGATTACCTGGGTCCTGAGTGCTCTCTAAGCTTTATAATATATACCTGTTTACGGGGACGGACTTGAATGTGCTGCTGCCCAGCCAGATAAGATTCCAGCTTTTAGTCACACCCTGAACTGGGAGCACCTGAAGATTGTTGGGAGATCAAATGTCAAACAAAGGTAAGAATTGTCCTTAATGTGTGAGAAGAAAGATAGGAGGCTGCCATGTCTGCTCCAAGTAGAGATTCATTGAGAGTCCTAAGGGGAATGTGCAAAATGTCTTCTTCCTTCCCACATTCATTCAATCCAGTGAGGCTCATGCTCTCAAAAGACATAATAAATATATGTCTGCACAGTCCTTCCTTAAGAGGAGAGGCACGCCCCATTTGTTCCTCATCTTTATTTCCAGCTAAGAACATCACAGCCTTCATCAGGTTCCTCTTAATCTTTGCAGAAATGCATTCATCATAACATTTTTCATCTTTTCCCACCCTCTGGGAGGATGACTCCCCTATCTCTACTTCCATCTGTGGATACCCAGAAACAATGGCATGTATGAAACACAGACATCGTCTTGAAACAACCTACCTCATGGAGGTTCCAGCCTTGTTCTTAGAAAGCTAGAAAATCCTATCCTCCTTCACTGATGACAAAAATAAAAACCTAGTCCTGTCCTTCAGAGGCCAACCAGAGTGATAGATTAAGCAGAGTGTAAAACCCAGCCCTATGCCAAAGGGAGGCTGGGGCTGCTTATCTGCTAGTAATGATTCAGGACATATTAGACTGTAAAACCTCATCTAGTTGTCTGGGTGCCAATTGCTTAGTTAAGCCACATTGCCCATAAACTCACTCAGGTAGTCTTCAGCTTTCTTCTATCAGTTATCAGCTGGTAACTTGCCATTTTCATTCTTCTCATGTACCAGAATTAAAAAGTATTTGTTTTGTTGGGTTTTGTTTACTTTCTGGTGGGCCTCTTTTTTTTGAGTTCATTAGATCATCAGACTGAATTGAGAACCAAGACAGACTTCTCAGTGCATTGCAGATTTTGTCTCCTCCATGCAGTGTGACATTGTAGCCCATGCAGAGGGCTGCATAACCTGACACAGAACATTTTGCTGAACAAATTAGCACACCTGCTGGGCATTAACCACACAGAGTAAATTCAATAGTACTACACAGGCATAAGACATGACAGACTTTGGTCTAGGAATCTTATGGTGTTTTTATATATGTGAAATGTTGTACTACATTTTTCAGCTTCCAAAACCCTGTTAGAAATCTGATACCTTAATATGATACAGAGGTTTGGAAAACAGTAGGGCTGCACTCTCATATGACCAGCCAATTCTATTTCTCCTCTTCTGGATGTTCCTAGTTTTATAAGGTAATGTATCACAATGAGAGTGTCAACTGCATCATGTTACAGCTGTGCTAAATCCTTTTTTACACAATGATGTCCATTATGGTGTCCTGATACTAGCAGGCTGAGTTATGAGCTGGACATGGAGTGTTGTGGAGTGCTGAAGCAGTCTGGCAGCCAGCCAGGGACATGGTATAGCAGAGTGTGCTTGGTGGAGTGCAGCAGATGACAGCCCATTGCTGGAAATTGCAGTTCTCCCATGCTGTGCTGTTATGATAGGGTGAAATGACTTGGCAAGTGGTGGCTGTGATTTTATGGTACGATTGAACTGCAGTATGAAGCAGGATGAAATTGCTTAACAGCTTTAGTTTGTCAGGATTTGACTTAAACTATTTTTTTCTAGTAATGAACTAGGTCAGAGTTGTGTGGTTCGGTACTCCAGGAATGTGGCCATTTTCTTCTTCAATTATGAGTCTAGAGGTGCCTAGGTATTTTTAGTTTACTTGACCTTGGTTTTAGTTTGAAGAAATAACATGAATTTAGAGCAGATATTATCATGGGACGGTCTAGCATATGATATTTTAGTTCAGGAAAAAGAATATTAGTGTCCACACAATTTCTGCAAGCATCTTCAGTGGGCTTTCTACATTTAATCCTGACTCCTCCCTAGGTTATTGCTGTACATACAGACATGTCCGTCCTAATGAAGTAGCTAGGCTCCACTGATCATTTCATACAAACACATCTTACTGGATCACAGTTGGCAATTCCTTTGATGAATTCCTGGAATTGCTGTCTGGCATTAAACCATGACAATGGCGAAAAAAATCTCACATGAATCGTAAGAGCTGTGGAAGGCCTTCATATGGTTTGGAGACTCTTGCCCTATTCTTTATTGTACTATTTTGCAACTAAAAACTATATTATATGCTTCTATGGAAGAAATATTTTCCTGAATGTAGATGAAGTTTAAGGAGATGATGTTTCGCAGGGTCTATGTTTGACATTATTTTTTAGATTGTTTCTCTGTATGATTGTTTTATTAAGAAAGATTTAAAGAAAACCAATGTAATAGACAATTATTTACATATTAGAAAATTCCGTAAACTATGGAACCTGTCTGCATCCTGTAATGCAGAAAGGAACAAGAAATTAAATGAGAGAGCAATTGTAGAAAGAAGAAAGTTTTCTTCCAAGTAAGAGAGATTTAGTTCTTTAGTCCTTAAAGGCAACATTATCATTCAATATGTGGATTGTGGAGTTTGTCTGTCTAATATTCTCAACAGCAAATTGTCACTGGGTTCTTCACCAAATATCTCTTCAGTCTAATTCACAATAAAATATTTAACTAGTCTTGTCTAAAGATAGCAAAAGCATTGGCAATGCTACTAAGTTTCGTATCTGAAAAGATATGGAAAGTGCATGGCGTTTCTCAAGAAGAACTTTAGACCTTATCTTTTTTATTTGGGAAAGTTTCCATCAGATTTTCTCAAAACACCCGAAAATATAGGAAAGCATAATTTATTTTCTTTTATTGTCCAAGTGCCTGGCAAATGTTCTAGATTAGGAAGACTGCCAAAATACCCACATGCTGTCATTATCTCCTCACTTTTTATCTCCTTCAGACATGAAAAAGCAATTTTCTTTCATCAGTGTCCTGACTGATGTCAGTAGAATATTTAATACAACAGAACGATGTAAAACTGTGCATCATCAAGATGCTACTCATATTTCAACTGACATCTCCACACCAAATCCTAGCAATCTAATATACCCTTAGATTTAAAAAAGATGACAGAATCTTGAATCTTCTTTAGTGTGAAAAAATAACCCAACACTAATTTCACTCAGTCTGAGGAGAAAGAATGAAGGAAACATAGGATGACCTTGTCCATGCTCATATGTATGACCAGCTTTATGAACTTTCAAAAGTACACAGTGGTTTCATAACAGCACAAACATTAATATTTATGTGACATCAAGAAATCACCTGGCAAATCACCAGGCTAATGTACTAGAGCTGGAAAGCAATAATCATGTTTAGAGAGTCTATCCCACCATTTTCTGTTCTAACTTTCCCAGAAACCTGAAGAAAATCAAAGTGAAGTAGTTAAAAATCAACTGACGAAGTAATACTGACTGATGTAATTTACCTGGAGTTCAGCCTTCAACATGGTCCCACATGACATCCTTATCTCCAAATTGCAGAGACGTGGATTTGAAAGGTGGACTACTCAGTGGATAAGGAATGTGCTGGATGGATGCAGCCAGAGATTTGTGGTCAATGCTCTATGTCCAGATGGAGGCCATTCATAAGTGTCATCCCTTGGGGTCTTTCTTGGGAATGGTGCTCTTTAATATCTTTATCTATCACACAGACATGAAGATGACATGAAGCTGAGCAGCGCAGCTGACAGAACAGAAGGGTGAGATGCCATCCAGAGGAACATGGACACACTTGAGAAGTGGGCCTACAAGAACCTGATGACAGGTGATGTACTCATGCCAATCCCAGACATAAGTACAGACTTGGAGAACTCATTGAGAGCAGCCCTGTAGAGAAGGATTTTGAGGTTTTTGTGGATGAAAAGCTGGACAAGAACAGGAGTTGTAGCTGCTCCCTCCATTGAAGGGTTCAAAGCCAGAGAGGATGGGGTCCTGAGCAACATGGTCCAGTGGGAGTCATCCTTGCATGTGATGGTGGGGGGGAGTAGGAACAAAATTATCTTTAAGATCCCCTCGGACCCAAGCCTTCCTATGATTCTATAGAAAGTCAACATTAAATGTTCAATACTTTTATTGATGACATGGATGAGGGTACTGAGTCTTTCATTAGTAAATTTGCCGACAATACTAGACTGGGATTGTGTGTAAATCTGTTGGAAGGTAGGAGGGCTCTGCAGAGAGACCTGGAATGATTGGATGGATGGGCAGAGTCCAGTAAGATGAAGTTAATAAGTCCAATGGCATTTTGGCCACAATAACCCCCTGCAGCGTTATAGGCTGGGGACAGTGTGGCTGGACAGTGCCCAGGCAGAAAGGGACCTGGGGGCACTGGTGACAGCAGCTGAACACAAGCCAG
>VYXD01011385.1:145350-242339 GCA_013397195.1 Hylia prasina | reverse complement strand
TGTTTAAAAAGAGACTGGATGTGGCACTTGGTGCCATGGTTTAGTTGAGGTTTTATGGCATGGGTTGGACTCAATGATCTTGAAGGTCTCTTTCAATCTACTGATTCTGTGATTCTGTTCCACAAAAAAAATTTTAAAAATTCATTTTTTCTTTTTATAGCAGTTATCTTCCAGCAGTTCAAACAGATCTTAGCACTCAAGAACCTGACCACATAAAATAAAATGTATATATATTTTCTAAAACTTCCATGTGTATCACTTGCTTAACTGTTTTCTTATTAATAGCTGGTATTTATTTTTCTGGGTAGTAAACTGTATTAAATGGGATGAAATTTAAAGCTACTTTTAAATTTTTTGCCATTAAAGATAATGTTTATTGTTAACCATTTGATTTGTGTTTATCTTGTAGTCAATCAAGACATGCAGTCTTAATTTGCTTCCACTTAGATGTGTGTTGATTTCTACTTTTATGAATTTACTGAATACTGTGATGCGCTAACATTCTCCTTTGTCTTATTGTCCCATTTCATAATATTGTACTATTACAGGAACCATCTTCTATGCTGTAATTTCTGTGCATTTTTGTGTTATAGCTGTTCTGAATTTAGTTGGTAAATTTTAGACTTTAAAATTATATATATATATACTTTAATTTTAGTCGTTGTTTTTTACATTTTGTACCTTCCAAGACAGTCAAGAGCCCACAAGTTCTTGATACCAGTGCACTGATATCATCAAAATATCATCCATCTTCCCATGGAGAATACTGAGCCTCTATTCTGAACATGACACTACTGTCCAGACAGGAATGAAACTGGACTTATAGCTATCATTTCAGCAATTATGCCACAGCCTAACTTCTGCTTCTTTAAAGTTTGCTTGTTAGATGCTAAAAAAGTCTGGACTATAACTGCAGAAGACCTTGAGTTTTCCATGGTTTTGGAGAGTTCATCCTACGACTGTAATGTGGAATCCAAGTAGACCACTAAGTATTATGCTTACACAGAATCATAGAACATTAAGCTCTGGAAGGGACCTTAACGATCACTTTGTCCCAACCCCTCTGTCATGGACAGGGACACCTTCCACTAGGCCTGATGAATACATGATGTATAAATAATTATATACATATAAAATATACCCTCATATACAAATAGGCTAGCCAAATTACTGTGTGGTCAGCCAGAATATGTAAGACATCCCATCTTTAGGCATGAGTGCATATTTATGGCTATCAGAATAAATAATAGTGTCAGATTAACAGTAAAAGGACACAAAAAGTAACATGGAATAGTTTTTTGCAATATACACTGCTATCCTGGTAGTAATGGTTTGTAGAATTTTTTTTTTTTTTTGCTTTTCAATGAAAACATGAAATTTTAAACTATCCACAGCTTCTGTCTTATGATAGTTGCAACCAGTGGGGAGTTCTGTGTTTACTGTATTGAAGAAAGTATCCTATTGTTGTCTAACTAAAAGAGTAAACTAAAAGCTCTTGTAACTTTTGTTGTTGGCAGGAAACCAAAAGAATGCAGTATGTGTGGCTTATGAATTGGCTGATATTTAATGTAAAAATACACAGGCATCATCAATAACCTTTTCTTAATTTTAATTTGCTTTATTCTATTTGAAATTGTGTACATTTTTCTTATCAAATACATAGCATAGGATAAAACCAAATGTTGTCACAAAAATAATGCAGTATTTTATTATTTAATTCATGTATCACACCAGAACACCTCATTCATAGATCCATCAAAGAAAAGTTTGCTCATGGGAAAGATTTTTCTGGATAGGAACCTATTACAGCAACACAGTTGTTTTGAATTTTTATTTTTTGACTACACAAAGCTAGGAACAATAAAATGTTTTGTCTAAATGCTTAATGACTTTAATAAAGCATTTGTGATATTAGTCCCCTAAAGTGCTCTCCAGTATTTATCTTATTTTTATTCCTGCATAAACGTTGAGGAATTTATCTAAAAAAACCTCTTTATTTTAAATTTTTGTTCCTCCTGGAACTAAAGAAGAATGATAACCTCAATATTAGGTTTAGTGCACTGAGAAAGAAACAGAGTTTGAGACTAGTAGATTAACATACTCTTTAGTCAGAAAAAGGAAATTGCCTTAGGAAGGACTTAAAACTTAATAAATCTGTATTGAGAATAAAGCAGAACCTCTTATTGTTGTGCCACAAAGCTTCTTAAGGATATACGGATGCATTTCTACTGTCTACATAGAAAAAATGTAAACTGAAATGGTGATTATAATATAGCAGAGAAACATTTTTCTTAAATATTCAAATAGACAGTTTTAACCAGGAATCTGTTGACATCTATTTCTAATCATCTCATAGAAACCTAACTGAAGCAGATGGCATCCAGCCTGCCTGATGTGAATTTTACCTGCTGCATATTCACTGATGATTTAAATCTCCAATTCTCATTTCTATGTGCTTTTACATACATATCTTAGCCTATCTATTCTTATCTTGAATTATAGTGCATGTAAAAAGCCTACTCTTCTGGCACGATAATGATGGGACAGTACAAATATTTTACACTAGGACATTTTATTTTTTTTTCTTTTTTTTAAATTTTTTTTTTAATTTAATTTAATTTCTAGGCAGAATCTATGACCTCTTAGGACATTTCAGTTATTCTAGGTGAACACCTCTCATCCCTCTGGACCCTCTCAGAAGAAACCTTGGCAAAGTTACAGCATTCAGTCTGTTTCTTTTTTACTTACTCCATTTTTCCACTTTCTCATTTTCTTGATGGAATTTCAATTCCTTTTCTTTCATTTTTGGACAGACTATTTTCATTTGCCTCTCACTTGATATTCTGCTACAGCAGCTAATTCTTTCCTTTCTCCATCTACACATTCTCCTACTCATGACCATGTTGCTGGTGTTCAGCATTCCTCCCTCACCTCACACACGTGGAGGTGTTATCTCTTATTCGCCTCCTTTGATTGCAACAGCCATAGAAGTGCTAGAGCAGGAAGGATGCCAGAATTTTAACTAGTGTGTTGTCTAAACCTGAGCAGATGGTCTTCCAATCTCCTAAGAAGGGGAGGCTCAAATGTGTGATAGTTAAATTCTTTGAGGTGAATTTGTAGAAAAATGGAGGGTCCTGAAATACATGGTGCACAAAGGGCAATGTTTCTAGAGGACGCTGAAAGATACTTTTACTTTCATTCTTCCCTTTGGAGCTTCACTCTAAAATTTAGCCATTGCAAGGTGAGCCTTCAGCCATTTTAATTTCATATAAACCTGACAATTTATGAATTGTCCAGGATGAATAGCACTTCATCCTTCCTACTTAAAATCACAGAAGTTTTGCTCAGTCAATAGTGTCCATCTCCCAATGTCACTGGTGCATAACCTCTCTCCTAGGGTTCCTCTCATCAAGGACTGCTTTGACATAACATGGTTGTATAATCTTACCTCAAACTTCTGAGAAAAATGCTAAGTTGTGAGAAAGAGCTGTGAAAATGCATTGAGCTAGAAAAGAAGGGTAAAATGACAGGCAGAGGTATGTTTACTGAAAGAGGGATCATTGGCATCTATGTGATTCCAAGACAAAAACACTGACATGAGAAGGCATAAAGATGGCAAATCAGTAGCACTGAGGACTAGCAATGGAGGCTTTTTGGCCAACACAGACTTGCTGCATGATATACAGGGGATTGTAAGAATAGTAATACTTTTTTTTTTTTTGTCCACATTTTCTGTTGTGTATAATAACCAAAAATAACTGTTTTATACTCTTCCAATGTGTACATCGTTCCTGCAGTGTCTTTGTTCATGGTAAAAGTTGTCCAAACACAGCAACACTGAGAAGGCAAGTTACAGACATCAGCTGAGCAAAGGCATCAGCCCATCAGTCAAGCCAAAATGTCAGGTGATGATTAACCAGGAAGATTTACATAATAGCTACTGAGTAGGAAGCTTCTCTCTAGAAATAAACATCACTGAGAAAAATTTGGGCCATAAAAAATCTTAACATATGTAAATGTAGAGCTGAACACTTCACTGTCATTCTTCTCTCAGTGATCACTAGACCACTATGCCGCTAGCACAGAAAAGAGAATGTTGCACTAAGGAAGCAAAGAAAAAGAAATAATTTACTCTGTCAATTCCATTAAATGACTGATATGGACCCTCCTTGCCCCAGTCTATCAAAAAATATCGATGTAACATAGAAAGGAAAATACATTTTCCCATTGCAAGCATATTGTACCTTAATTATAAGACTCTGGATTCAGAAATTTCTAGGCAGACATTTTTCCCTCCTATATTTCATATCACATCATCCGTGATGATTCAGGTAGCCACTTTCATCCACAAGTCCACAAATGAAATCCTTTCTGTTAGTAGCCAGGACAGAACCCTGTTTCATTCAAATTTCAAAAGTCAGATGACCACAAAGATCTATGAACTATTAAGTATTTGATCAATCCTTATTTAAGTATATTTTAAATAACAAAGATTTGTGCAAGGCAGTATTGCACAACCACTGAGACAGATTTTGGTAGGATACACTTATTTTAGCATTTTATAGTAGTTGCTGCTTTTACATTCCTGAATGAATTTGAAATACATAAATTGGCTTTAAATCACATTATGACAATCACATTATGACTTTTACTCTTCTTTTTATCATTTAGGGATATTATTTTTTGGGATAGCCAGATGTGACAAAACCTTTTGCATTTTAGAAGACAAATGTACCCAAAATTTTATTTTTTTTTCTTTTTTTTAAATTCAAAAAACAAAAAACAAACAAACAAACAAACAAAAAAAAAAACCAACCAAAGCAAAAAGCAAATGCACGGGCCCTCTTTGAACCCCAAGTCAATATCTACAAAGCCTGGAAAATAACCACTTAAGACTGAATTAAACTTTTATTCCTTGTGTCAAATAGTATTTCTCATGAGGTTGTTTCTTGAAATTTAAAATTTTACCATGAAAAAATACTGCATATTCTATTTCCATTTGCTATTTAATATATATGTCATAATCTGACTCTAGAAAGAGAATATATCCATAAAATGGCAAATAATTTTTGTAACTGTCTGATGAAATTCAGATGATTTTAAGTTGTTGTCTGCATTTGTGACCTAGGTCTGTCCAGATACTCTGAATATTTTAGAATTTATTATATCACAGTATAGATTTAAGTATGAAATTTATATGGCTACATGCAGAAATACATGTTTCTGGTACAATGATAATAGTGAGTTTTCTAACATTCTAGTGTTTTTTAGCAAATTTTGAGGCCAAAATACTGGTGAACAGTTTTCATGCTGCATGTTTACTTCATAATGACTGTTATTGAAAGAACAAGAGGGAAGGACCAAGGAATGAGGAATAAGAGGGAGAGGTTGTTGGAGGGGACTTTTTGTAAGCAGTGCTGACTGGAGAGGGGAACTCAAGCAGTTCCTTGGGATGTAAGGTGGAGAGCAGATGTGTGGAAAGATGACAATGGGTGCAGCATCTGATTGCTTGCATCAAGAGAAATAGCTTGAGAGGCAAAATACACAGCTGGTTTGAACAGCTGAAGCAGTCCAGGACAGGATCATAAAGGAGGAGCAGTGGTTGCTTTTAGGGCTTTTAGTGTAAGGGAATAGATACAATAGAGATCAGGATCTCTATAGAGGCAGGATTCCTCTTTTGGCATTCTTAAGAGAAACAAGAAATCCTAATGACATCTTTCCCATGTTCTTGAACACTTTCAAAACTTCCTGAATAAATCATGGGTGTTCCAATGTTATTCTGCATCATAGGATTTTTTAAAACTCTACTTTACTTTTAAAACTTGTGAAATCTGAGACTGAAGAAACTTATGCTGCTTTAAAGGAATGTTATTCTCTTCTGAAAGTCAAGTACACAAGGCTTATGTAACAACAGAATTAAGACTGAACTTACTGCATCAGCTCAGATTCTTTCGGTATTTATTTATGTGATCTATTTTGTTTTCCAGGTAAATGATGTTTACCATTGGGATATGGATATCTTCACAATCTTTCAGATTCCTATCTTCACAGCATTCTTGTGAACTGCTACTCAGCAGTGGCAGGGCCACGCCAGCGGCTGTGTCCACTTCTGAGCTCTCCAAGACAGGAGACATGGAGCTACTAGAGAAAGTCCTCTAAAGGGCCACAAGGATGCCTGCAGCACCTCTCATACAAGGAAAGGCTGAGAGACCTGGAGCTGTTTAGCCTGGAGAAAAGAAATCTTGGTGGGGCTCTCACAAATATGTAGAAATATCCAAGGAAAGGAAGTAAAGAGGATGGAGCCAGGCTCTTTCCAGTGGTGCCCAGTGACAGGACAAAAGACAATGGGCACAAACTCAAACACAAGAAGCTCCCTTTTAGAACATCAGCAAAGACTGTGAGGGTGAGCAAGCACCAGCAGAGTTTGCCCAGAGAGATAGCAGAATCTTATCCACAGAGAAATTGGAAAGCCATTGGACATGGTTCTGGGCAACTGGTCTGTTTTTAAAAAGGGGTTTGCACCAAGTGACTTCCAGAGGTCCCTTCTGACCTCAACCATCTGTGTGACTCTATGTGACAATAGTACCTCATAATGTTTCTCATTTCTGCATTTAAAAATCTCAGTAGCAAGGATGGGATCCAGACCACTTAAATTCACCAGATCTCTTCCTGTCTGACCTGGAATTTCCCTTAGTAACTACTGCCTTCCTATATGTAACCCTCTCCTGCTTGTGTGAGAAGGTTGAAATCAGAGTAAGAAGAACTTTTGACCTTAATATTTATAAAATACGCTTTATATTCCCAGCTTATAGGAATTACAAAACATCAGAGGTGGGTGTGTTTGCTTTCTTTGGGCTGGGTTTGTTTGGTTTGCCTATTTGTTTGTTTTAACTTCTTGTGCATTACCTTGCCCATTTGGCCTTGGAATTCCCTCTCATCCCTCATGCCCCCAGCTGCTGCTCCCCAGCCCCTTGGGGCCACTTGTCATGTGGCAGACAGAAGAAGTAGGTAGACCCCAGGGCTCTGTTTGTCTGCTGTTGAGGACAATCCTGGGTCCTAATTCTGTCACGCATGCCATGAGCTCACTATCACTGCTTATTATAAACTGTAGATCTGCATGTAGAATTGTAATGAGAAACCCCATAACCTAAAGGACTGCATAAAGGTGGACCAATTTTTAGAGACACTGCACTTCAGCAGCTCTCACTGACCTCAGTGATGGCTTCTTTGTTAAAAGGCGTGTACAACACACTTTTAAAGCCAAACACACAAAACAGCATTTAAAAAGATGAGTAGCCTTAAAAACCACAGCAAAATAACTAAAAATAGTTACAATATTACAACTGATTTAAACTTCATTTTATGAAATAAAATTTGTGTTTTGAAGTTAAGCAGACATAATTATTATCACAGACGTACCACATATAAATAAACATGTATTTACACATGTATGTTTCCATCAATCTACCTTTAGCAAAGTGAGCTGTCTCCAGTATTTGAAACCTGCTATTTATGATTTTATACTCTGATTAAAATGTGTATGTTCATCCAGGAATGGCATTTTGATATAATCTTTGCTACAATAATAAAGACTGCCTACTACAATTTACTCTAGTTGCTCGCCACCTTTTTTAAATAGCAGATATTTAGGGATAACTAGCTCTGAATTGCCTGTTGAAGCAATGCTAAGTGTGGAGCCCACAATCTTAATTTAGGCCCCCAAGTTAGATGCCAGAAGTTAGATGGTGTGAATACCCCCCTCAGAGAACAAGCCATAAAAGGGAACAGCAGCTATGTATAGAATGCAGAGCAGACTAATATAAATGTCCTGAACAAAAATGCTCTATGTCTATATTTGGCAAGCGAAAGCTTGTTCCAGGGAGTTGCTCACGCACTGCAACTCCAGTGAGAGCTCCAAGAGAAGCTCTGCACCTCCCAGCACTGGGCCTTAATAGACTGAGCATTTCTATCCGCTGCCGTGCTCCACCTTGCCTGATCTCAAGCAGAGTTATTACAAGAACAGGGATTACACATCATTTCCCTCTACAGTACTTTGAATTATTTAATCAACGTGCTTTATTCCACAAGCTGTTCCAGCCATGCTTGTGAGGGTTTAAATCAGAAGATTGCACTGTTACATGAGCAATCCTTGGAGGAACAAAGAGCCCTGCTGTATTCTCAGTTAGAAAAATGCCATATTCTGCTTAAAGTCATTGCACAAATGATGGTTCCTGGTCTGACATCTGACATATTATTCTAACATTCTCCCAAGTTTCATTATGATGTCACGTTGATCATACTGCTGTTAGTAAATTTTGGAACAGCTCACTTCCTGCTGGCAGGTGTGGTAAGAGAAGATCCAGCTACAGCTGATACTGGGCATCTGTCATTACAACTGTCAGGAAGACAAAGACAACAGACTTCTACTGAAATTTCCCAGAATTTTTAGCTTCTATGCTGTGTCTCGACATTATTATGAATGCTAAAATGGATACTTCAGTTACGAACATGAAATGAGATTTTTAAAGTAAAACAATTGCAAAAAAGGATGTACATCTTATTCTAACAGTATCACTACAGTCCTTATCTTTCACCATCAACATTAGTGACCATTTTCAATTTTTTTTATAGAGCCCAAACCATCATTTATAAAACAGTCAAACAGTATTTTGATAGTAAGAGTAATATATCTTTTGTCTTTAAAAAATATTTTTAATTCCACTGTATGATTTATTCTACTTACAATAATTTTTTTTAAAACTGAAACATTTACCCTAAGTTAATTATTGCTTTCTGATGTTCGGCAATTTCAATTGCTTAACAAATAAACATTACCATGTCTTTCAACATATATTTTCAAGGCAAGAATGCAGTTTAAATGGGAGACAGAAACTACAAACAAGCTTGTCATGGTGATTTAAAGCCAATTTATTTCAACATTAGTCCTAGAATTTCAGGACAGTACCTTATTATTTGAGTTCAATTGAGATTATCAATTTTAAAGTGGCTTTCAATTCAATATTTTGGGACTGCTGCCAAAGGACCTCTTTAACTAAATCAGAGGCCATATATAAAACCATTTGATTTGGAAGATTTAGCCAAAAAGAGTGTAACCTTTGAACAGGGCTGAGTCCTCTTGAAAAAGAAAATAATAAATGCAATAAGGCGCAGGTCCATAAATGGTGTGGGCAATTTTGGACTGATTTAAGAAACAAATGAGTTGCAATTCTGACTAACCAGAGGAAATCAAGGAACAACCAGATCTGTGAGGAGGATGAGCCATAGTTTCCTTGTTGTGCTGGCCAAATACATAGGATTTTCAGCCAGCAGCAGCAGTTCACGTAGGAATCACAGGCACTGCTATTTAGTCCCATATTTGTCACTGCCCTCATTCAAGACATTACTGATTTTCTCTCACACTTGGCGTCCCCTTGTGTAAAATGAGTTTATATTAATACATATATCTTTAATATCAGGAGAGTATTTTTCTAAAATATTCTGAAATCCATTTATATAAAGTTCTAGAAATGTTTTATTGTATACCAGAACACAGAGCTAAGTCTCAGACTTAGTTGCAGAGTTTGACAAAGGTTTAACCTAAGACAAAGACTGTATCTGATTTCTGTGTTGTACATTCATACATGTATTTATATTCTGTGTTGATGCTTATAAGAAATGTCAATTTGAATACTTCAAGCAAAGTGTCACCCTCTGGACTATGTGAATCTCTCACCATTCACTCTAAGAAGAAGATCTCCACTCTGTGTCTCCTATTTCTCAGGAAAAGGTTTTTTTTTAAATTAAATGAGAATTTTTTTCCTGGTAAATAAAATATAAGATGTACAAAACCTGATAATTTCTCAAAATATGATGAGATTTCAGCATCAAGGAATTAAACTATGTGGAATTTTTTTTTCTTTCCTTAATGATGTCCAACAAAATGAACAGTTCACCCCCCTCTGGTCTTCAGCATCGTCTTCTAGGTTTTTCAGGTATTAGCTTTAGAAATTGTTTTCTGTGATGGTATCTTGGCCAAGATACAGGTTTTCATAAAATCCTAGTTCATAAACCCAAAACAATCTCAGCAATCATTACTGCTTACATAATACAGATTTCAGGGCTTCCCTGAGGTTAGTTCTTGTCCAACTGTTCAGAATAAATGATTGTTACCCACAACCTCAGTACTGTCACGAACAATTTTACTTTAGGTTTTATTTTACAACGAGAATACATAGAGCTGCCTCAGTCTTTTAACATGTATTTTGCTTTTCACTAGCTTAAACACTTTATGAAATTCCTCTGTACTCTTTCTGTATCAATATTATTCACGTAGTTTTCAAATGGGTATAAGATCACTGCGGAATTTTATCAACACTAAAGACTGAAGCAATGGAACGACTTTACCTATTGATACAGGTCTGTTCATTAAATCTGAGGACTTTATTTGGGTTTTGCCACTTGCTATAAAATGTACAGTTTATTTCAACATTTAACAGTACACTAATTTCTGTGTAACATGAAAACTTTATATATATATTTATTCATTATATACCAACTAAAAGGAGACTGACGTCTTCAGATTAGCAGAAGATTCCTTCTACATTTTTGTTTGAAATGTAGATTATGATCTTGTTCTCTAGCTAGTACTTAGCCATTTTGATTTATTAGTAAATTTTTATTTCCCTATTTTTCATGTAAAAATAAATAGCAATGTTAAATCTTTGCCTTACATTATTTTCGACATAAAATATGAACAATATTTATCAAAACCCACTTTCTTCTTATTAAAATGAAACTGAATTTGAAGGGTATAATTTTTCTTTTCTCTTTCTGATTGTCTTTTATTATACTAACTTTGGTAAATACTTTTTTAATTGAGGTCCATTTATTGTTGTATCTCTTTTTCTGTAAGTTTAGACTTCTCAGGTTGGCTTATTTACTCTCCTTAGATGATGATATAAATGCAATTATCTTTCATGCTTATAGAATTTCTCTAGTTTTTCCAAGGAAAATAAAAAATCACTAGTAATGATCCAGAGAGATCCTTGATTTCCAGGCTCTTAGATGAAAGGTAACTACAGATAGTAACTTGAAACTGTTTAACTTCAGTAGCTTCTGTTTAACCTCTAGTTACAATTGAAGCAAAAAATGCTTCTCCTTATTCTGTGCTGTCACAAGACCATTTAGCTTTTTCCCCAGAACAGAAATACTTATTGAACTGCTTTTTTTATTCTTCTTCTTGAGATTACTATGCTAAACAATTTTCATTTTGAGTGATGTGTACTCTAAAATCATATCTGTATCATAATTAAACTACAGTCCTGAGTTATTTATGTTAATTCATTTAGTTATGCAAACCAGTTTCAGATATTTTGAGTCAAACCCATGAAGCTCTGTGCATCTTTGTGAAGTAATGAATATTCTCTGCATGACAGACAATCCTAATTGATAATCAGTATCACAGCAATCAATATTGCTGGGAAATTAAGTAGTCTTAAATAAGTTTGTTTACAGATGCACATGCATACACACAACACATGCACAGTCACTTTCCTTTTATACCTGTGACTGACAGAAACTGAGCCCTCACCTAAAAATATCTTCCAAAAGACTTCAAAGCTAAGAAGTTTTTACAAGTACAGTGATGTCCCCATTTTCATTCCATATGCTGGGGAGACGTGAATAATTAAAGTTCAGTTCATAGGTGTATAGCACCTAATGCAAACATTCATGGTTATTATTTTGATTTTATAGTAGTATTTTATTTGTAATAGACATATGTAAAGGATTAAATGAAGCGCAGAACTCTAGAGATATTAGAATATGAAAACCAAATTATTCTAATCAGGATATGTAGGAAGCATCAACACATTTATAATATCAAAGAAACACCCAAAATTAACTTGAAATAACAAAATAAGAAACAGACAACATTCAAATGTCTCTAGGAAACACAGTGCCATACAATTTAGAAGACAGCTAGGATAGATAACAATAGCTAGAAGCCAGAATGGTTTAGGATGCACCTGTGCAAAGAGTGTTTTTCAGGTTGCTAAATATAGGAGACACATTCATGCTTGATATAATAAAAGATCAGACCTTTTACTTCAAAGAATCCAGAGGTATAAATAGGAAGAGAGAGAAAAAAAGCGTGTATGTGTGTGCGTGTGTGGTTTCAGTTTATGAAGATGCAAGTCCTTCTGACGCACAAGGGGATAAACCTCCAACAGGCCACAGTGCTCAGGAAGGAACTCTGGAACTCTCTGTGTCTAATGCTGGCTACCATGTAGCTCTACTTTCTTTAATGGCATGGTTGTATATATATAATCTGTGTCTTGTCCAGATGAACAGATAGCCTACACTTAGGGCACATTTCTATTCTTTTACATTGTTTTGATAGAATCCTCTTTAATGAGGAAATAAGACTGTTACTGGAAAATTCTTAAAAATCATTTATCTTGATAAAAATGGTATCAGACATCTACATCTGGACTGTCTCATAGTTTTGTGGAAAGCACTGCTAGGTGTTTTGATGCCATATTGCTCTGTGAGCAGTGATGAGATCAGCACGAAGAAACTTAAAGTTCAAGCCCTTATCGTGTGTCTTTTTTGCTCAAGTCTGCTTGCAATAGTGTATTTACTCCTTAGCAGGAATTCAGAATAGGGCACAGTCAGATATACTTGATCTCTATAAACTGGTAAAACATTCTCAGTGCTCAAAACACTTTATTTTCTTTCATTATTTTAAACAACATCTAAGATGTGCCTAAAAGAAAGAGTATTTTGCAGAAAATACTCAGGAAGATGCTCCCCTGAAGGAGGCCACTGCTGCAGAGTAAAGATCCTATCTAGGTGACTGAAAGCAGCTAGCTGTGGATTAGACAAAGTCAGCAGGGAATATGCATTGGCAGTCCCTGAGTAGCAGATGACCTTTGGCTGCCCCTATGATCCCAAAGCTGCAGTTCAATTTTCCATTTCAGATTTACCCAGTGAACAAGGTCAGCCTATAGTGCCTGTGACAGATTGATATCTCAGATGCAGGGACATTTCAGGGGGTGCACAGGGTTCCCTTACATAACCCTCCCTCCTCTTTCTGGTTTTTTTTTTTTTCTTTCTTTATTATCTTTATTAACTTATTGTTCATTCCTTTTTACATTATGTATTTTGAAAAGAAAGAATAAAAGCAATATTTTAGCAGTGACTGACAGCTTTAATCATTTGATATAGCAGCTTTTTAGTTTATTTTAAAGCTTAAAATCCTCACTGTTGCAGAAAAGGGATGGTGTAAATTAAAGTTAAAATGTTGACTGATGAGATTGTTATATATCACTTCTGTGTGATGTAAAATCATTGTGGCTGTTTTCTCAAGGGCTGTTTGTTTATGAGACTGAATTACATCATTGCTTCACAGAAAGCATTTTTCTGCATGATCAGGAGGCACACAGGGTGAGAAAGAGATGACTGTCAGCAGCCAATGGGAAATGCTGCTTCTTAGCATTACTCCATGAAGACATGCTCCTGAGGGCATGTTTAATTTTGAGCATCAGTGGTCCCACTAAAATCTTGAACACTAGTCACGGGATTAGTGTTCTTTTAGGACATCCTTGTACATTTGGGACATTTGGGGGACAATGGCATTTACAAGCAGGTTTCTCCCCTGTTCCTTCTCTCAACCTTCTTTCACAGGTTTATAATGCACCAAAACCAATATCCTCTATTCAGTTATCTCTGCTCCAAGCAACATAAGCACATCAAGGACAGCAGATCTGACTCTGCTCCTCTGCTCCCTTACTGCAGATGTCACTTATCTTAGTGTGTACCTCCATGTGCATTTAGAGGGACACTATGCCCACCCCAGAATCACTCTATTAATGCTTCTAAGAAGGGCAAAGATAACTTGTTACAACAGAGTGATGTTTCAGATCATATATAACCCTTTCCTTCCAAAAATCAGGTTAATTGGTTAAACGGAAATAAATTCTGTCACTGGCAGTGCAGCACAGTATTTTTTAATAACAGCAAAAATAATATTTAAAAGTAAAGGAATTTCATGGTGGAAATGACTGAAGGTTATTTAGTAAGGGTTTGGTTGTATCCACAAGGTGCAGTCATTTTTTGGATTAGTATAGAGTTCTGGCCTCAAGAAAGAAAAGGAGCCATAGCAAAAGGTTTCAGAGAGAAGAGCTCAGGGGCTTTTGTACCTTCATCTACAATTAGTTTTTTCATCTGCCACTGCTACACGGTGTACAAGAAAGAAGACAAAACCACAGCTCCCCCTTCTCAGACGAGCAGATCTTGAGAGGGGAAGAGGAGGAGAGGGTGGCAAAGTGAACCTGAGGTCTGTGTGCAGAGCCAACTTTTCTGGCAGACAGAACAGGTGAAGACAGGGACAGAAAGGTTGTTTGTGTATGCTAGCTGTGCCTTTGGAGCTCCAGAACAGCACATGAGCTCATTGCAAACTGTCCTGTGTGGCTAAACTCCACTGACAGACAAAAAAACCCCATTTGGTGGTGTGATATTTATATAAAGACCAAATTAAAGCTGTTTAAAGTGGACATAATACTGAAATGATCTGCTAGAGCTGAAACTCTCACGTATCCCTTCTGTCTTAATCAATACACAAGACACACCAAGGTCATGCTTCAGAAGCAGCATACAAATTAGAGCCTGTTTCCTAACAGAAAAACCACAAAAGATGAACATAGAGAAGAAAAAACCTGATGAATTCTACTCCTATCAAAGCACTATTTAAGGCTTTGAAAAATGTTGACTATGCTGTTAACCTCAGAACGTGGCAACATTAACATTTACATTGGTGAGGTACATTAGGTGCACCCATTCTCAGCTCATTTCTTCTTACAAAGGGCTCTGGGTAAAGGGTTATGAGAGAGAGAGAGTGCAACAAACATACTTTGATCAGGGCAAAGCAGTGTCTAAACAGGATCTTACATGGAGAAAATGCAAGAACTGAGCTTATCCTCTGTTATAAATTAATGACTTTCATATCTGAATCAGCTTGTTCTCAGATGCTGTTTCCTCAACACTTCTCTTTTATAAACCTCTTAGCTCATGAGTTCTTTTTTCCTCACTGTCCAACCCTGCAACTGCCTCTGTGAAGTCTTTATTCCCTGTCAGCTTTCTAATTCTGGGTGCTTTTGCTTCCTGCAGGTCTGCTTTTTTCTACTGCTGGCCACCCAGCAGCCCCGAGTCCTAAAGCAGGTGCAGTAAAAATCCCCAACAAACCATGAAGCAACAATACAGAGGGTATCAGATTAAGTAGTGGTGTCTTGGAAAGGATAATGCCTTCCTGTTCTCATAATCATTTTAGTTCCCTCTGTGCAGTAGCATGGACTCCATGATAAGAAATCAGGCTGATCTTGTACTCCAGGACTTTTCTATGATGCAGATAAGGTTGGTATCTGCTGCTCTAGATGCATGTAACAGGAACCAAGTGCAAGTTTGCTCCCTTGAACAAAGGCAGTTGGTTTTCCACAGTGTTAGCTTGTTTGTCCTTCACTGGATAGATGACTGCAGGGGTTCCTCAAATCCTTGCATGCTCTGTGGACTGTCCAGGCTCTTGTCTGAAGGACAATCTTCAGTCAGTCTAGTCACGCCCACTTGCACACCAAACTAGTCAGTGTGCATAGACTTGAAAACATCAGAAGAGAACATCAGTTCAAGATGTAGCACAGAAATTGCTCCCAACCAGAATTTACAGAATGCTGAGAAACCCACTCCCACTCCCTTCCTTTCTGTGCCATCCCAGGCAGAAACCAGTGCCATAGAGCTGTGGGGTATCACTGATCCCATTAATGCTACTTGGCTCCTTATCTGCCTCTGACAGAATGCATACAGAAATCTCTAGCTTAGTGACTGGTGGAGCTCTGACCACTTTGAATAACAGTCTTTGAGACTGACAGCCTTCTGTGCCTGAAGGGATTAGAAATATGCCTGGGAAACGATTTGAATCCTAGCTCTGGCACTGCTTGTCTGTATGACATTAGACATATCAGCATCTTACCTCAGGGTGGTGTGTAGGTGACTGTGGAAAATAATAATGCATCATCCTAAATCCCCCAGAGACTGGTTCATACATCCTAAGCCCAATTGCCTCAGAGAGAAGACTTAAATCATATTCTCAGGGGTATTAAGCTCTGAGAGATATCAGAGTGTTTATGAGGTCTAAGCTGAGGACTCTCGCCAATTCTATTTTGAGAACAAGCTCTGCTACCTTTCAAGAAAAAGGTTTGGAATGACACAAAAAGCAGCTCTGAGGAGGCCCCTTTTCTTTCCACTCTTTGCTACTGTTTTTCTGATAAATTATGTGACTCAACCCCAAAAGACTGTAGTAGACTGAAGCTTCATGAGAGCTATATTGATCAAGGGTGAAATGCCTACCTAACAGCTCCCAGTCATTAGTTTGATTTATGCTCCTATGTGCTACTATATATATTACATTCCTATACTCTCTGTCCTATATTCAATTATACTCCTATATGTTTTGTTCCTATATGTCATAAAGAAGCTCTACCTGGTTTAGTAAGATTAGGAAAAAGTAACAGCTGCTCCTCTAGCTAAACCTATTTTATCTTATTTGAAAAGATTCAGCGAGCATAAAGACATTCCTACCCTTTAAAAAAGTGCTTTGTCTGTGCTTCTTTCAAGAAGCCTAAGGATAACAGATCTGGTTCGCAGTAGATGAGAAGGATGAAAATTCAAGAACTCTACTCTGTTGAGCATCAGAGGAAAGAAAGTAAGAATCTGAGATGTCAAGGATGAGAAAAATATAGACAGATAAATCTGAGAGATTAGAGAAGTAGAAGACCAGGAGAGAACAGGGCAATGCTTGGAGTGACAACAGTGATGGGAAGACAGTCGGAACCAAAACACCTTTCATGTCCTTCAACCTAACTTTGTGCTCAGAATAGCTGCAAATGGAGATTAAGTTGCTGTGCTTCACTGAGACTGATTGCTATTTATAGACCCATATTTGTCCTAGTTCTGCAGCATTTATGCATTTTTTTCTTACATTAGAACAAACACTAAAACCTGAAAACATTTGCTCTCAATTTACAACGCACCATAGAGAACATATTTGCATTTTAAAAATGGTATTTTGATACTAAGTTACTTTCAGTGTTTTTTAATGATTTCTAGATAGGTCTAGAATATAAAGTTTTAGATTACATGGTGTAAGATTTATAATTTGCAAAATGTTTTAAAAAGTTGAATTAATTATATCTCATATTTAGGAAGTAATTTTTTGATATTCAGGATTGTGCTGTTTATTTTCACAGACGAAGAGAGAACTTTAATTTTGCTTTTTTTCAGGTTTTCATCTTGCATCTAGAAATGACCCTCACTGTTAAAAAAGTTGAAAATTTCAAGGTATTCTTAATATTCCTTAGTGAAATAACTTGACAAATATAACATCAATTTACTCACTGTCCTAGCTTTCATGGGGTTTTTTTGAAATTCAAGCTCATTTATGAAATTATTTAACCATATCACATATCAGATGTTAGTCAGAAATTTTCATCATTGTAAAAAATGGATGATGACCTGGTATAGTTTATTTCAAGACTCAAAAATAGAAGATTGTGCATTCATAAGACAATCATTTAGTATCTTTCTGGAAAAATTCCAGTAAGAGATGGAGGAGCTCGGTTTATCAGTAACCTGAAATAAAATCAATCTTGAAACCTTCTATATTTAAATCTTCAATTGTTCACACAATCAGATTTAAATAAATGATTTAAGTAAATTTTACCCTGGTGAAAAAGAACAGAAAAATGATCTCTAGAAGAAAACAAAGCTAAAAGAACAGAGATGAGTTAACTCAAACTGTGACAGGTAACCTGCATCAATTATTAAGAATGTAATATTGTCTTAAACGTTAGGTAAGATAATAAAGGCTGAATTTGGCTCAGAAATGCATTCCAGCACAACAATTTTAGTATCTGAAAGTATTCTAAGGTGTTATTTGACTAGAATATGGAGGTGGGACTGGCAGAAAGGAAACACTGGAGCAGTAGACAGAAGGTGAGAAGGGGTAGTGGGAGTGACAAAGTTGGGGAAGTAGATGTGAGAATAGCCATGAGTAAATGCAAAAATGTAAGATGTATAACAGCAATTGAGAGAGCTGCCTTAAGAAGATGAACAAGATATAGTGCTATGAGAATTTAGATGAAGGGGTATCTATAATAAATGACAATATGATAAATCAGGAAAAACATGGGTCTTGTTTCCCATTTAGATGATTTATAACCTCAGAAGCCCAAAGGCTCATCTTGTTATTGTTCCAATAAGGGGACAAGAGTGGAGAAAGACTTGTACCTTATTATTTGTTGTGCTGTGAGGGAAAATAGTTATAATCACCAATTTATATCCTCTATTTACAGCAGAAGGTTGTGCTGATTACTTTTGACGGAAAAAAAAAAAAGACACGGTCATCTGGAATGATGCCTAATGATTAAATAATGTAATAAACTATTGACACATTTTTCTCATGTAAAAAAAGAGGAAAATGAAGTGTTACAATAGCTCATATCACACATGAGACACAGCCAGCTCTTTGTACCCTCTTTGAGAAGCAGTGGATTCTCCTGGCTGTGAATGCAGAACTTTGGCATGCTCCTTACCCTGACTCACCCTTCTACTTCATCTCAGATAATATATCTCAGACGGGACAATGGTGGGCACAGGAAGAGATAGGAGGACAAAGAATTGAGTGAGGACAAGGAATTGAGACTACAAGGAAAAATAGAGAAAGGACTGGAAAAAAAAGAACTTCATACATCTAAAGAAAAATTATTTAAGCCAATTTAAACCGTATGTCTTGCCATGGTAAGAAAAATGTACCCTTGGAAAAACATCTTAAAATCCATCATGAATTTTTCGCATGAGCTTGCAGGACTGTTAAATAAGCCATGTGGTAAATTGTGATGCCTTATTATAATCCTTAATTTCCTCTATGATGTAGGGATATTTATCCCTCTCATCTGTTGTGGTCTTTTCAGTCTGAAAGTATGAGTTCCCTAAGGACTAAAATCAAGGGACAGATTTCCAGATAGCATAAAATGTTGGGAACGCCTTGACTCCAGCAGCACTTCTGTTTCAATGGCACCACTAATAACTGGTCATGTTTTTTATATACTGCCTAACACTCTGCAGGATACCACAAAAATGACTGTCATCAAGAGTTCAGGAGAAAAAAAATCTACACTGTGGAGATAGACTATTTTTCCACTCAACATAAAAAAGAAGATATTTTTGCATTCTTGAAAAACAGTGAAAAACATGCAGTAATTTAGACTTTATCTTCACCAGTGTTTAGATGTGTCTTGAGTAATTTTCCTAGACTACTTTTCCATTTAAAAGTCTACTGTCAAAACATTTGACAGTGTTCTGGACTTTCTGTTCTCCGTAAAAAGTCCATAGAGATATATTAAAAAAATCCTAGAAAATTAGCATGAAAAGCATAGTTTAAAATTGCTTTTGTCCTTCCCATGTTATTACAGCATTTTGAAGAACATCTGTGCTTATGTAGTCACATCAACAAAATAATCTTGAGGGGAAAAAGAAAGCTCCCCAGTCATTCCTTATAAAACAGTTGTACTTTCATGCTGGTTTTATAACTGGCTCCATAATAAACCCTATGGAAATATTACTACAAGGATTTAAGGTATTTTCAAAACAGTTTATAGGAATGGATGCATTATTCCCACTTGGCATAATATGGGATAACAATCAAGCAGGGAATTGAATATTTTTCTTAAAATTTTTTTACTCCAAAAGCAAGTGCAGAAATTCCAATTTTAAACCTGATTGTACTATAAAAGGCAATCTCATGAAGAAAATGTCCTGTAAGACATTTTACATGTAAGACATGTTTTATAGTGAGTCTGTGGTATACAACATGCGGTAAAGCCCCCAAACCCTTAAATAATACAATAGAAGGATGGAAGAGGACCTTTTTCTGCTCTCATATATGAATGGATGTTTAGTTATAATGCTAACACAAATAAAGGTCATAGAATGCTAAGATCCATAAAATGACTTACTGTAACAGTCATGTTTGAGGAATTTGTATGATTAACATTACATAAAAGTGACCTTCCCTTTAATTTACTGGTGTTATCATTCCCAGTGTGAATGACCTCACTTTGAGATATCTTATTATATCACAGCATTTTTGAAGACACTCCCTCATTTGCTTCTTAATGTAATTTTTGAGATATTGTAACCCAGTGACTGCTATAATACCTTTAAAGCTTCCTTTATGCATCTATAGGTGACCTACTCATATTGCTTACTCTTGAGAGTAAAATGAAATGACCCTCCTACAACAATTTTTACTGTAACAAGAATTTTCTACTTCTTCACCACAGCACAACTATTTTAAGTAGCCTCAGCACTACATTAGAACATTCCATACCTGAAGGATATAAAGTGAAAAACTGCAAGGTAGAATAAACATGCAGTGAATTTGTAATTTTTTTTATCAAGGTCAAAAACTGAGTAGAAGCAATGTCCTAACTTTCTAAATCCTTTGGTCTTGGAACTGAGTTTTAAAATTTGCCAACCTATAATTTTATACTGTTTCTCAGCCAATTTAAATGAGAAGCACACCCTCCACAAAAAAACCCAACCAACCAAACAAACAAAAAACCAACCAAACAAATAAAATCTCAAAAATAAGCAGACTCACAGCTGTTCTTACTTGTACTTCAGATATCGCTTGTTCCCCCCCTAAAGTTTACTTTCATTAACCTATTTCTCTACAGAGCAGAGGAGCAATAATTCCACAGCACAATTTACTTTCCTGAGTAACCCAAAAGGGTGTATGGACAGAAGGGAAGACAACTGTGTAGCCGCCTGGAATATAACACAGATTGCCTCTAGCAAAGGAACATAAGGAGCTAATTACCTTGAAGGTGCAAACTAATCAAGCTGGGGTGACAGCCTCTCACGTTATTCACATGAATAGCCCAGACCAGGTTACTGAAAATAGTGAGATTTTGCTGGTGAAATGGACAGTAACATTTCACAGCACATGCCCTAAGGGGCCAGTCCTCAGCCCAAACACCCTTTCTGTCCTACTGGTCCTAAAGTGCATATGTCCCATGTAGCATTGCACCTGAGCTGAACCCTGTATGTAATAAAAAAATAACATGAAATTGTTCCTTCCTCACATGTCTGTGGCAACCTGCTGCTTTTCCAGCTGTTCACCTATCCCAAAATGTAGCAACTCTATGTAAAGCTTGAATAAACAAATCTATACGGCATGGGTATTGGTTCAGCTGGATTAATCTGTTTGCACAATGTAGTCTTCTGCACATACATGATCTAAATATTTAGGACAGAAAAGGCTCTTGAGCAACTTTCTAATAAGGCTCTCTCATGCCCAAAGGGCTTAAACCATAACTCCCTGAAAAAAAGGATTGTTAGTGGACAGCACCTGCTTTGGATAGGCAGGTCTGCAGCAGTTTCTTTGGATTAGATTGCTGGTTTTTTGTTTCTTTTTGTTTTCTTGTTGTTTTTTAAATACATTTACAATAATATAGAAAGATGAGATTTACAGAAGTTTGGATATTTTTATATTTATATTAGTTTATTGTATATTAGTTTATATTTATATTAGTTTATATTGTCATATAAAAATTCAGTAAAGATGAACTTTTTTTTTTTTTCATTTTGCAGTTTTGGTAATAAAGTAAAAGGAATTATTTTTTTGCCAAGCACTTCTTGTGGTGATAAACTTTGTTAGCGTGAAAAGTGAGAAATTCAAGAGTAGAATGATATTTTTAACTGAACTCAATATGTATTAATTGTCTGAAAATAAGGAGTAAGGTTTTTTTACGTAGCTTGATGTTTATCCAACTCTAAATTTTCAAGGAGAGTTAAAAGTTTACATCAGAGATTTAATCACTTTATCAGAGAGAAGGTTGAATGGAGATAACCTTCAGCCATGCCATAGTTCCTTTAAATTTTGATTCATCATTAATAGCCTGATTTAAAATCCGTTGTATTCCTGAATACTTCGGTCTTTGGTACTCATTAAGGAAATGTGCACATGCTTTGGAAAACAAATAAGTAATCAATGGAAATTTTGTTGTTTATAAAAACTAGTATTTTTTAAACAAACATGAAAATAATGGAAAAATAAAGTTTATTTTTAATTGATTTTACTCACAACTCTTTTCTGTATACTTTGCAAAAGTATTAAATTTAAGAAACATGGGAATAATAACTTTATTTTATCTTTCCTTTAAAACAGGCCAGACTCAGATTATTCAAATGTTAATCACATTTTCAGCTCTGCTTTCATATATTGACAGTTTTAAATTTTGGTGAGACACTATTTATTTTTAAAAACCTAAAATATTTTCTTGATTGCCTGAAAACACCTACATCCTGACAGAGGAAAAAGTAGAAATGACACAGAAAAATCCTCATCTGTATTTTGGAACACCCCAGAACATGTCACAGCTGGGAGATATTGGCTACAGCACTCTCACTGATTTCAGTGCATTTTGAGGGCCATCTTGAGACCCTCTGAAAGAGCAGATTTGCAGTGTCAGTAATTATGTTATGATTGTGGTGGCAGGCACAGCCACATCCTGGTGGGATGCCACATGCCTGCACACACCTGCTGGCTCCAGTAAGCAGCTGGGGGCAGTTTGAAGGTGGAGCAGGTGAAGCCCATGGCAGGTCTGAGGCTGGAGACTCCCCACTGTGAGTTTTTTAGGCCAGCTGGACTTTGGGGCTGTCAAAATAATATGTCTCCAAGGCCAGCTACTTATGAAGTACTGATTGTTAAGTTTGAAGAACCATACCCAGTTCATGGTTAGTTAACCACATAGATTTTCTGTAATTATATGAATAAAAATGTCATGTATGTACACATAAAATATACATATAAAATGATTATAGAAATTAGGAACAACAACGCTGCATATATAATTTCACATTTAATTATTATTAACTTTCTAGTGTTGCTAATTCATTAAGGGAAAATGTCTTTCTTCAAGATGTCATTTCAATCTGAGACACATTGGTTCATATTCAAAAATGATGTCCATAAAAAGCACTAATATGTTTAAAATGAGAGCTCAATTATATATATATATCTTCTGCTACTTAGACCAAGTGTTTGACATGAGTGTGCATTTATAGCTTAGTGCTTTTACTAATAAGAAAGTTACAGGTTTCAATCTTTTTTTGTGGTACTAGTAAACTAAATGTTTCCTAACTTCAGTTTATCATTTATTTGATTCACACTGTACTGTTGAATTTTAGCATGTGGGAGAACATGTAAACATACAGCAGATGGTTTTGTTCTACAGTCCAACTCTGTATTCCTTTCACATGCTACAACATGGCTCTGCATGTGTCTCAGCACAAAACTCTGATCCACAAACAAGAGTCTGATAGGACCATATTTTCCAGGAATTTACACCTGATTAATGATTGTAGCAGTAAGACATATCAGGGAATAAATTTGATGACCTGAAAAAAAAAAAGAAGAAAATAAAAGAACTAACAGCAGATTAGTGATTGACAATATATCTGGCTACTCATTTTTACAGAGCAATTTAACACCTTCATTTTCCCACAGAGATGTATTTTTATGAATACCTAGGACTTCTACTGTTGTGTGGCTTTCACATCAGAGTTTTCAGAACAACATTTTAAGTTAGAACCCCAAGTGTCAACACTCCAGACATCAAACAGATTTCACTGTAAGTGATCTTCAGATCCATTTTGAGTCCATGTTTATGTAATCAGAGCAATAGTTTTGCCTGTACTCTTCTACTAAGGTTCTGCAAAACTCAGCACAACCTCAAGAAAAATTCTTTAACCAGAAATAAAAATTGTTAGAAAATGCTCAAATCTACATCTCGTGTCACACATCTCAATTACTCTACCAATGATCCAGTTTACAATGAAACAGAGTTGGCTTGACTGTTTTAGCCTCTGGTAAAGCAGTTAACCTTATGGCGCTGGACCTTCTGAATATTTTTGGAACTAAATATTTTCCATTTAGAAGAATCTGTCTTACTTTCTATAAGTGACTATTACAATTTACTAGCCATTTATTTCAGCTTTACTTTTAGCTACAAATGAGCTGTTCACTTAAACTGACATAAATTTTCTGCACAGAATAAAGTAGAAGACAGGAACCATTTATTTCAGAGAAATGTAATATTACAACTATGATTATATGACCCCTTCAGTTTCTAAAAAGGCTTTTAATGTGCCAAATTATTAATTTACATGTTTATCAAAATAACAATCAGCTAACACCAGTCTTTGAGAAGGGAAAATATGCATTGTCCAGGAAGAAGAACATTTGGTTTGAATTCCGTTGTACAGAATGATATATATGATAATGTCTCAAAAGATGGACATTCCTGTAATTCACTCTTTTTTTAGCTTTAGAAACACTCTATTCTGCTGTGCCAGGCCAGTTATAAAGGATGAGAAAGTTCTCAAACCTGGGAGTCCAAGCCTTATTCCTTGGATGGCCAAATTTAGAGCATTAGTCAAGAGCATACAGACTGTCTCCACTCTTTTTGTGCTCCGATGCTTTAAAAGGAAAGAGTGATTCAATTATCCATGCTAAAATGGATCATAGACTTTTATACATCCATGTGATGGTTACCAGGATATGGATTTCAATCCCATGCAGACACCTAGTTCAGGATGCAAGTTAACTTTTCTAGCATTTCTAAATGCACTTGTGTATCTTAACAAACACTGCCATTTTAGGTGTACTTGGCTGAATGCCACCCAGGAATGCAGCTGAACACAGCTTGGAACCATGATGGTAAACAACGATGGTGTGTTTCTGCACTGTGAAGAGTTATCGAGATAGTTGGCCTTGAACTGCAGCTCATATAAGTTATTTGCTTGTGTAGCACTGAAGTAGTTTTGCTGTTGTCAATCTGGACACCTTTAGCAACACTAACATATGGATTCATGTGGTGTGCTTTACTGAGCATAAGAAATATGACTTATGAGCTAAACAAGACTTATTCAAAATCAGGACATCCAACTCCTTGAGGTGTGAAGCTACAGAAAGGCCTATGACAGAGTGTGGAAGCTCTTGAGCCTATCAGGGGAACTTCTGGAGCAATGCCCTGGAGGAATCTACCACAGGCTTCAAGAATGCTTCATCACTTAGGGTGAGAGAGGAAGGCTTCCCCCATGGTGCTCTGCAGCACTATATTAATTACCTCAGTTTTGCTTTTCGCATTGGCCCGCTGGCCTTGCCCACCTCGATTATTCATATATGTCCCACTTCTAGAGGGTTCTCCTTTCCCTGTTTCCCCATTGGTTTTTGTATCACTGATTGTCTGCCCCCGTATTCCCCACAGGGTATTGCCCTTTGCCCTGCCCTTGCACCCCCCTGTGCCCTCAGACCACTGGCTCCCGACCCCATACTTCACCCTGGACACTCCACTGAACCTTGTCTTTTGTCCCGGGATCCCTTTGGTGTGAGGCTGCAGTAAACCCCGGTGGAGCTCTGTAGAGAAGGCCCTTCCTGCCTTTCATTGGCTGAGCTGGCCGTGGTGTGTGTTTTTGGGGACTTGAGTACCTGCTGGTGTGCCCACCCGAGTGGCTTCCTGAGAAGAGATGCTTTTGGGGAGGAGTAGCGGCATCTCACCATCCACCGCCATCCCGCTACAACAGAGATTTTTTTTCCATTCTTAGAAGAACTTTTATGTTGCAATGCAAAGAAAAGATAGTCAATATCAGTAATAACTCTGCATTTTACAAGACAGAAAAATCTTAAAAGGACCTGTACCATACAAAAACCCCTTCTTGATGGATTTAAATGTTTTGAAATAGAAAGGTCTGCCTTTTCTATTGTTTCTATTGTTTTCTATTTCTATATGTTTATGTTTGATATTTTCACATCAAACATAAACATAGCTGTTTCCATGTTGGAGGAGAATCATGATAGTATGTACATTAAAAATCAAATTAACAAATAAAGAACTTTTGCCACACTGGTCTCTGATTCCTGCATTCTTGATTTGTTTTCTTCAGAGCACTGAAATAAAATTAAAACAATATAGATTTAAACCGACTGTCCATTTTGGTTCCTTTTACTGTGTTGACAGCTTTCATTTCTTGTGTTTTCCTAAGTTCCACACTCAGTAATTCACAAAGGCCAAAGTACTGGCTGGTATATAGAAAAGAAGATGATGTGAGACAGCTCTTATTGTTCTCCTGGGGACTGAATGCAATATAAGCCTACTGATCCTTAGTGCAAGAGGCTATCAGACCCTAAAGACTGGATCCGTTTTCACACCATTTTAATCATCCTACAGTTAGTTACTTCATAAACTTCAGTTATCTATGCTCCCTTTATAATCAAGGGATAGAAACAGATACTCCCAGAGGGTAATGAAAACAATATGCACCCACATAAGATGCCTTTTCCCTTCATTGATTGAAAACTTTCATGATTTATGTAAAATATCTACAACCGCATCTATAATCTTAATTGAGATTAACCTCAAACTAAAACCTGAAGCTAAATGCTTAAGTATGCCATGAAATTGTACATTACTAAGCTTATTTACATTTCTTTTTATAGATTTCTGACGCATGAACTGAAAAGCCAAACTTCAAATGAGTTACAGGCATAAATCATGTACCACTTCAGGTACACGTGCGGTTCTATTGACAAACCTGCACTTGCTTGTATGGATATAGCTTTGATAGAAACTTCTATCACAATTTCTTCTATTTTGAGACAAGTGAAAATTTAATTCAAGATTGCTAGGGATATTAAAGTCTAAAACTTGAGAATGCAGAGAGAGACTGACTCATTAATCTGTTTAGGAGCCTCTTGTGTTCCTTGTTTTGTTATGAACAGGAAAGTTATGAAAAGAAAAAGGAATCTGATTTTACAGCTGATAAAGAGGTTAAAAGAAAAACCAGTGGTTAGTTTAATTGGTTTTAAGTTATGGTCTTTCTATGACATTGACTGTGGATAGTTTTTTGGCACTCTGTTTAGATGCTAGGTCACTGGACTATTTCAGCACTGTTGTACTGAAATTTTAAAGTGTATTGTGAGCTCTAAATGTTATTTTTATGTTTTTCCTGAAGCAAATACTATTTTCTGTGTACAATAAATACCAAATATCTGATTTTGAAATCAATGTAAAATTGATATGCAAAATGTCATAGCTCCTGATATGAACCCAGAAATACCATAAGTACTAAGGGAAGCTGGTCTTTTTGTGATAAAGTGTTCAAGTTTATAGAGGCAATTATTCTAAGTAAAGCATGCAGATTTACAATTTCAGTCATTTTGCAGTTGGCCCTGGGATTCTGCATGTTTCAAAACTCAGTGCTGAATATTAATAAATACAGAAATATGATGGGTTTTTTTCATTATCTAATGGCTAAAATTAATTTCTAAAAATAGTTATGCTTTTATAAAGGTAAAAGTTATGGAAACATGATGAAAATGTTGGAGACATTCTTTCTGTAACCATATCCAGTCCCATGCTAGTCAATTTCATAGTCTCAACTTTGCATTATCTAGACCTATAAAGACCTCACAGTAACTTAGAAAACATATTGTATCAAAGTAGAAATAGTTACTTGGGCATACAGATTTTACCTTTCTGCAGTTTCTACTTTTATGTTATCTTTCTTGTTTCATTTCAGCTGTCATGGTAGAACCTACTAAATTTCTTCAAGTCTTTCCATTTCTGTGATGTCTCTGTGAACTCATATGCATCAAGATTTCAGAGGCAGAGTTAACTCTCACTTTTGTAAGGAGTAGCTGTGGGATCTCTTAGTGGACAATCTGAAACATGTCCATGTTAACAATCTGAAACAGTATGGCTCTAGTCTTGCCTTAGGCAATTTATAAAAAAGCTTCATTGCAGTGTATATATATGTATATTCTATGTATATGTAAACTATGGCATGTGTCTACATTACTCAACAGTTTGTGGCTGTAGTAGATTGCTTTGTTTCACAGGCAAAATACATTTTTTTAAAAAAAGGCAAAGAAAGAAAAAATGTAGAAAAATTAAGAAGAAAAAGGGTAACACTTCATGCTGTCTGCATGAAGGCAAATGTCTCAGAGCTAATCTGAAGATGTGGACTCACATGAAGACCATGGTCAACCATACTGATCAACATCCTGTAAAAAGACATGAAATAACAAAAACACAATTGCCTCTCTTGACAGAGGATTTGAAAATCAATGACCTACATTTATATTATAAATGGTAGATAACTCAGTTAAACTACTCTTGGATTGCTCAAATACTGTACAATGTACACAGTACAAAACACAGAAAAAGTGAAAACTCTGTAACCATTGCCTGAAAATCTTTTTCAAAATCCAGTAGCACATAACTGATACAAAAATATTTAATATGAAAGGTTATTATGAGAAACTGTTCCTCCCACAAGTATAGCATTACTTGCCTGACTTTTCATCTGAAGTGAACTCACCTAAAATAACCACCTCTTTTTACATACTAATTTCTGTACATGATGCATTGATTCTAATACAGCAAAATGTTTCTCTAATATATAGAATTAATGCCAGTATATGTACCATTAAAAAAAAAAAAAAAAAAAAAGGAGGGATCGTGAATTAATTAACTTTGAGCAATCTGATGGGAAAAAACTTAACTGGATTTTCAAATGTTAGCTCACAATTCATTAGGTTTGATTTGACTACCCATGTCATACAGGGGGCATACATCTTAGCTTACACAAAATATTGTTCTGCCATCTTTTGGGTGGATAAAATTAATTTCATTAATTTCACTAATTCAGTTCCAATATTTTAAAGAAAGTGTTATGGACATTCTGTTTTAGTAATGCTTTAAACCAACATTACCCACTGAAAGATATATTTAGTCATTCCTTGATGTTTAAAGACTGATATGTTATATAGTTACGACAGCTAAACTTGTTTGTGCTTTCAAAGAAAAGAGGTGGGAACATAGAATTTAGGAAGTTTTAAGACGACTCCAAATAACAGCCAATACTTTGAGGATATAGCTAAAATATAAAGTGATAGGGAAAAAAAACCCTATATTTTCTGTGAGAAATTTTGACAGCCTATGGTGTTTTAGTCGTTGAATGTAAGAATCCAAAGCTTTAATAATCACTACAACTAAACGCAATTTAGTTGTAATTATTGATCCTGGAAAGAATTTTATGATTTTTGTTTTGTTGCTCCTTCCTATAATTAACATTTGAGAAATTTTGACATATTTTAATTAATAATCATATAACACTGCTAAAAAATTAAAAGCATACCAGGTTAACAAGTTTTGACAAAGCCTGGCTCTAGCTGGAATAGTGGTTAAAGCCTGAATTCTCTAAGAAAATCAATTATCTTAAAAGACATCAGGGGGAGCTTCTCGTGTCTTTGTAGATGAGTGTCATCAAAACCTCAGTCCCACTGGCCTTTACTGGAATCTGCAGTTAAGGTGGGGATGCAGGATGTGCCCAGCTTGTCCCCGCTCCCGCGCAGCTGCAGGAGCCGCTCTGCGCACGGCGAGCCCGGCGCTGTCCCCGCCCGGAGCCGGGCAGCAGCACGCCTGCTGCTGTGCAGGAGGGGCAGGAGCACAGCCTGCCTGCCCAGTGACGCCTCTTGGCCTGCCTTCGGCACAGGCACCTTAAATCCCAGCGGAACTGCTTCGCTGCAGTCTTAAACTCCGATTTTCTGCCCTTTTCTGTGTATTCTCTCCCCTCTGATTTTCTGTTCTTTAAGGAAGTGCTTAGATTTATCTTCCTGGAGCAGTTCTGTTTTGTGTAAGTAATTATCTAACAATTGACACAGAGGTTTGAACTTGGGCTGCCACTCCCTGGGGAAATTCTCTACAGATGAGGCATAAGCCTGCCCTTCACTCTTTAATATTTACTGAAAAAGGAGCAGTTCCGCCAAGGAAGAAACCACGGTTTGTGGAGTCCAAGGCACCTGCAGCCAGCGGGGAAGAGCTCATGTCTCCTGCATTCCTTTAGATATTCCTCCTACTGTGGCTTTTTAACTAGAGCAAGGGCACACTTCCTCGGGATGCTAGGATAATGCCTGTGAGGAACACAGCTCATGGCTGAAGCTGCTGAGAGGCTTGGACGCATTACTGACCTGACTTGGCCACACATATTTCCTCTCCACCATTATCATTTGCATTTAATTACAGCCAGTTGAAGCTGTTTGGCATGCTGTGGGTATTCAGCAGGCCTTGGTCCTTGACTCTCAACTTGTGATATTTGCTGGCCTCAGCCCTTCCTGTCCCAGCAAGGCAACAGTAAAGCCACATGGTGAAGGAACACGCTGAGGTGAGGAGCTCACTTGAAAGGGGTGTGTGCAGTGGATGAAGCACTAGGTAAACCATCAGTCATGGTTGAAAATGTACAGAGTAATTTCATGATCTTGATGACTTATATAGCACAGAATATAGATTTTCTACTATGGATGGGAAAACTGCCTCCAATCCTCCCAACTTTTCTCACCTTTATTCCCAGCTAATTAAAAAACAAACAATCCCCATGGATACAAACAAGAATTCCCAAAACAGTGATGATTTCCTATCTGGAATTCCTGGATTATTTTATCCCCAACCCCTAATTTACTTATACTCAGTTTACCTTTAATAACAAGTTGATATAGACTTTGTAAAATAACCTGGTCCTGCGAATTAGCCTTCTGTGATCCAATATGAGACAGATTGTTGCAAAAGTAACTGTGAAAATCCAAGCAGGCCCATGAAGCAGAACTGTACTCCTGAGTGCAAATTCAGTTTTTGAATTGAAGAGCAATGTTAGTTTAAAGTACACCACTCTTGTTTGTTCTACCTCTGATGGACATTTTGTTTTTCCGTCTGGCCTCTTTCCAACATTTTTGTTCTGAGCATTTATGTAGCACTCCAAGGAGCCAAGGAGAGAACACGTTTATAAATAAAAGATGTGCTTGTATAATTACTAGGTAGAGAAAATAACTATTTCTGGGTTTAGTTTATTTCTTTTTGAATGCACATATAAGGCCTACATTTTTCCTTTCCACTTTTGGTCAGTGGCCAAAGCCCTCTTTAGATTCTTGATAAACGAACAGTATTTCAAAATATTACAAGGTATGATAGTACTTATAGAAACAGTGCTACCTGTCTATGTTTCTCTTTAGGTGGCCAGCTGAAAAGCTTTCTGGATTCTGTGGCACTCTGTAAATTGCTTGGTAAATTGAAAAAAAAATTAGAATTGAAAGGTTAGATGTTTTAGCTACAAAAATAAAGACTTAAGGTATTGGGTAAAACTGATCTACTCATTTTAGGGTTATGGTTTAAACAGCCTCTTATTTCTCTCATAACATTCAGCTGCAGATGAAAGACTGAATAAGGATGACAGAACTTCTAGGCTTAGCATTAAAGCAAAAATAAAACAATGAACTTTGAATACATTTTATGAATGATTTTTCTTTTATTGATATTGAAATCATTTTCTTAAAACAGTACTTTTCTTTAGTAAAAGCAAGTAAGGTGTGGTGATACTCTTCACCTGTATCTTCATGATGAAATATTACAAGACTTACACATCACAGTGAAGAGCAAGGTCAGGTTCAAAGCCTATCTTCACTTGATCTTTAGTAAAATAGTCATACTTTTTCTTTCCTGTAAAAATACATGCTTCTACGAGACATTCAAAACTAAGGTGGTGTGGAAGGCAATGAGTTATGCATACTAAGCAACACAGTCTTGGCTAATAAAAAATTAGCAAGATACTGCCTGAGAAGAATGTATTTCAACACTGACAAATTAAGAATTTTATGGATCCTTACAGTTTTCTCTCACAAAATTTCTTGTAATGTGTAATGTACTTGTTCCTCCTATTTCCATTTGGCATCTGCTCACTGATTTTACAGTAAGAAGAGCTATGGTTTGATGGCTTAAGCATCATCTTTTGACCCCTGTGTCTCACATCTTCCTCCTCTTGATGCTGTCCCCCTTCACAGAAAAACGCAGGTATCACCCTGGACAATAAGTACAAGCTAATTTCTGAAGTTTAAGGTAATTGCAAGGAAAGAGAGGGAAAGGGAGCAAAGAGAATGTCACAAAATGTACCAGAGCGGTTGGGAAAAGGTACAGGAAACTGGGTTGGGATTTTTGCTTTGAAGGAATTGAAGTATGCAAGGGGATAGAAGGGATACTGAGGCACAAGAATGGGTTCCTAGTTTGGAAGGTGGGGAATTCAGAAGCAAGATAATTTTTTTGCTTTTACAGTGAAATCTGGGCCCAGCTCTAATTCTTTACACTGACAAAGAGGAGGGAATGAAGCAATTAGTGAAAAGGAAAAGGAAAGGACTTAAGGTTACTGCAACAGGGCAGTAAAAAAGATGCAAAATGAGTACAAAAAAGGACCTTCAGGTACCTTGGGCTTTCTTCTACACTCTTGCCTTCCAATCTATATCTAAATTAAAGGATCTGCCTTTAATCCACTTGTTGGATATTGAAGGTATGTGACTGGACATTTATTTTTAGAATTAGATAAGAAACAGGATACTCTGTGTGAGGCCAAAAGCTTATTTGATGTTACACTTGATTAATTGGTAGGCTGGCCTGAATTAATTTTAACTTTGTTTTATTTCCTTCTGGTGGCATTATGTCAAGGTGAAAATGTATCGACTTATATTAATTTATTTGGTCCTGGCACACTCTGTGTATTCAAGTTAATTTATAAATGGGTTGTTATAGTCTGGTTTGGCACATCACCTTGATAGTGACTTTTGAAAGATACTGGTTAGTTCAAATGCCATTGAAACTCTTCATGCAACTGATATTTATTTTTTTTCTTTTTATATACTGCAATCTGATGTAGAAATTCATTATTATATTGCCACCCAGTCAGAAGGGTGGGACACTTACTTTAGCATAGCTTCGACTAAGGAGGGTTTATAATGATTTACACCAGCCCATAAGCCAGTCCTACCTTCTTAGTGTTGTAACTGCAATTTCAGTCATTCTAGGAAAGTGACATAATTGTTTCCATTCTACCATCCATTTCCTGCAAACCTTCTGAACAGTCTGTCATCTGCTGAGAACAAATAATCTGGACACAGAGCTTCATCTTTCATTTCTTCCTTTTTGTGCAGAAAATAACTTCTGTGCAAAATGAATTGCAAACTGTATAAGACAAAACACTAACAGTCAACATAGCTGTATGAGGCACAACAAGGAGTATAAGAAGGGAGAAAATAATATCCTATTTCATTAAATTTTAGCAATATGTGACTCAAATATTTCAGTAGTTTAGTCAACCACAGAGAAAATCTGTCCCCATTAAAAGGAGAAAAAAAAAAAAAGTGGTGTGCTTGTGTCATAAACAACTTCGTCACTGAAAAGACAGAACCTCCCATTTGCCAGTGAAACTACTCTCAATAAGGACAAATTTCCAGCTGAAATAGCATTTGAATTGACACCATTATACTTCACTGAAAAATTCTCTCTCTATAGGCAGAGAAAACTCTAGGAAATGGTAACATAAAAGAGCCCTCCCACAGCCTCCTTCCCCTGATTTTAAGGGAAGTATAAGAAAGTAAAATATTGATCTTTTGGAAATCAGACTACTGATGACTGTGCACATGGAACACTGGATAATAAAGCTGCTTTAATTTTATGGAAATGCAAACATTTCTGTGGAAATCCTATGTTATCTCTCCAGCTACTTTTCTATAGGGGAAGAAAGTATTTCCATTTGAGTTAAGCTGTTATCTCTGAAAATGTGGGGTTAACACAGAAAAGAAGAGGAAAAAGGTGAAAAGGTGGAGATGAAAAAAGAGAGACTATACTGAGTAGGAAATATGGGTAAAAGATGGGAAAGGATAAATGGTGTACAGTGTTGGGGATGTGAAAAGTAGATTGATGAGAATGGAATGTGGTACTTACTGTGAAATCTGTGTCTGAGATAAAATTCATAAAGTTTCTAACAAGAACCTTACAGTTCTGAGTGGAGATACCAAAAATGTGTGATTTTCTTGCTTAAATTATATCATTCAAGCACACAACATGCTATACTAGAGTCAGTAAAGCTCCCATTTTGTTTTAAGAAGCTATATGAGACTCTGTATCTGGGATCCTGGATGCTAGTAAGACAAATTATGTGCTTACAGTACAACAATACAATGATTTTATTTGGACTAATATATATTAAAAAAATGGGTTGTGTAGGATAACAACTGAAAAATCATTTAATGAATTCCAGAATTCTCTCTACATCTATATGAAGTCTTTGCATGCAGTGCTAAATTATAGTGGGGCAAAGAACTACATCTCAACAAATATTAGGGATTATCTACATTAAAGCCAGTGCATTAATATTATATCATACATAAAAGAGTTAATATAAGGTTCACTACAGCATTTTGTAGTTTATTTAATATATATTACTTATTTTTATTTTTTTCTTTTTTTTCCCTTTTTTTTTTCTTTCTGTTTTGGGATTTTTAGGTAAAGAAAGACAGAAATATAGAAGTGAAAATTAAGTAAGCATCATGTGGCATCTACAAGTACACTAGAAGCAAAAAATGGACTAGAGAAAACAGAAGGTGCTGGATGGTTCAGGCTGACAAAGGACATGGAAAAGTCCAACACCTCAAGGCCTTCTTTTCTTCAGGGTCTACTGAAGCAAAGGTAAGACTTGAGGAGTTCCAAGTCCCTAAGAACAGAGGGGAAGTCTGCAGTAAACTCTTACCCTCAGTGGAGGGGAATCTGCTCAGGAAATATTTAAACAAAGTAAAATCCACAGAAGCTGAGGGGATGCACCCAGGAAGGGTAAGAGGGATACTTGGTGTCATTGCAGGATCACTTCCATTAATTTTTGCAAGGTTGGAGACCTTGCAAAGGTTGGCAAATGTTGGAGACTTCTGACACTGGAAGACAGCAAATGTTACTCCTGTCTTTAGGAAGGGCAGAAATGCAATTGGCAGAGCTACAGGTTCAGTTAGCCTCATCTTGATCCCTGAAAAAGTAATGAAGTAAATAATCCAGGAATCCATCTCCAAACATATGAAGGACAAGAGGGTGAGTGGGAATTGCCAGTATGGACCCAAAATACTTCTGCAGTGAGATGACTGGGTTGGTGCATACAGGGAGAGGGGGTTGATATGTCTTGACCTCAGAAGGGCTTACAGCAATGTATCTCACAAAATCCTCCTAGAAGAACTGATGAAATATAGGCGAGATAAGTTTTGAAAACTGGCAAAAGCGTTGGGCTCAAAGAGTTGTGATCAGGAGCACAAAGTCCAGAGCAAGCCCAGGCACTAATGGTGTACTCCAGTGGCTGGTACTGGGGATCCTATCTTTCATTATCTTCCTGATGACCTGGACACAGGACAGAGTGCACCTTCAGCAGGTTTGTAGATGATACAAAACTGAGGGGAATGGTTGATGATCCACATGGTTGTGCTGGCATTCAGAGGGATGGCAGTAACCTGAAGAACCACAACTGCTGACTGTTTGGGAAGAAGCTTTGCAGAGGAGGCTTTGGTGGTCCGAATGGACAATGAGCCTGCAACATGCCCTTGTGGCAAGGAGGGCAGACAGCCCCTCCAGGGCTGCATCAGGAACAGCATCACATTGCCTGGAGGTTGAGACTGTGACCCTTTGCCTCTCCTCAGCACTAGACAGGTCACATAGGGAATGCTGAGTCCAGTCCTGAGCTCCCTGGTATAAGCACAACTTGGACATAGTGGAACAAATCCAGCAAAGAGCCACAAAGATGATGAAGGTATTGGAGCATGTGAGCTATGTAAAGAGGCTGAGAGAGATGGCATTGTTCAGCCTGGAGAGCTAACACACCATGGGCATTTCATGCATAAATACCTGGTAGGGGTAGAAGTTAAGAACATGGACACAGACTCTTCTGAATGGTTCAGAGCGAGAAGGAACAAGCAAATATTGGAACAATGAGGGCATCCACCTATAGTGAAGAAAAGTCATTTTTCCCTATACATAAATACTAAAACAATGAATGCACGCAATGATTAAACATTGACATTAACAAAACATTAACAAACATTATCAGTATCCTTCACACTTCAGCTATACATTTCTTTTAATTTTGACAGGACTAGAGGCACCATTTAAGCCTCCTTTGAAACATGCACTTCTTTGCTAGCAAGCTATCATTTGAATTGGATATTTGAAAGGCTGAAGTCTTCCATTTGTTGAGAAGAAATTGTTCTTTGTCAGTTGACTTCAGCTAGACTCAGACTGAATAATCATAAAAAAACCTCTAGCACTATGGAGAAATTAAAAGAAGTGTGGCATTTCTACATGCCCTTGAAACCAATCCAGAAGGTGATGTCATTTGTGTTAAAATTCTTCTGTATATGTGCAGACAATAATGTTGGGTCTTTATAAAACAGGTCATTTTTGAAATGCAAAATTCCTGTTTATTCTTTTTTTGACAGCCTCTTTTTTCCTTACTTCCCATTTTTAGTAAGAAACCTGGAAAAGAATGTACTTCTTCCCCCTAGCCCTGCTGCTTTCAGCACAGCTGTTGCTTTCTTCATGTTCATTTAATGAACCAGGGAAATAAGGACAAATGAGAACATGGATAACAGCATGAAAAGAAGAAATCTTTATACAGATAAATAAAATTTAATCTGTGAGGAAAATAATTGATGAGACAGGAATAGCTGTGAGCATTCCTGTAAATCCCTCAAGGAATACTGGCAAACACCACAACAATTCCTAGGGGACTTTTCCTGTGTATGGTTAAAAGATAACCAGTGCAATCCAAATCTAGAAAAGTCAAGGGACTTCTTGAAAGATTAAAAGTGTTTTTTTCCAAGTTGAAAATAAACATTTTATCCTGAAAGGAAACTTCATAATGAAAGATTTAATGCCCACTAGACTAATGAACTTTTAAAAGCAAACAGAAAAAAACCCCTAGATTCCCCCTGAATCTTTTCATGCAGTTAAGGAGAGTTAGTTAGAAAATCTTTGACACCAGTTCCAGGTCCAGACTACAACACACAGCTCTGATCTTTTACTGTCTGACAGTGCTAAGTTTAGCACTTACATTGTTTGAGGTATTTTTTTTCTGGTCTATTTTCTAGAACACTGGAGAAAAAAAAAATAGAAGGCCTGTCAAAGGATTAGGAAACAAACTTTCTGGTGCAGTGCCTTCTCTATTTCTCTGCTAACCTACTTTGCAGTATTAAGATGCAAGGAAGAGGGTCTTCTTGAGCGAAACCCAAAAAACTTTTTTTAATCTTTTAAAGGTTATGCATTATGTTTCCACTTTCACATCTCAGAATGAATAAAGTTTAGGATGGATTTTTGGTGAAGCATGTTTTTAAATGCCATGATACTTTTATAAGTAAATAATTAATAAAAAAATTAAACATTTAAAGAGTAGGTTGTGAGCCCTGCAGTGTGCCTGGGTAGCATTTGCAGTGGGTGGAACACAGCCTGCCTGCGTCCATGCGGTAAAGGTATGTGGAGATCTGCTCTTTCTGTCACCACTGCTGGTGTTTTCCTGAGTAGAAAGGGGCAAAGCATGCAGAGAGACCACATCCAACCTCAAGTGAAAATCTCAAATTCAGCAGCTCAGAAAGTTCTGGCCAGGAAATGTTTTCTTGATTGACTTCTTTTTTTTCCCTTCATTTTCTTTCTATTAAGTTTACATTTTAGGAAGAACTTGAACAAATTGAAACACCTCTCCAGTGCCTGGATCAGACGCAGGATCACGTGGGACAGATATCAGCCACAGCAGGTAGTGTTGCAAGATGTCTAGATTCTTGGTGGATGAGCACTGGGCAACCTTATATGGAGCAGAAATTGAGCAGAACTCCAGCAAATGGAGAAGTGCCAACTGCTTCCCAGATTGAGGGAGAAGCACAGATCAGACTCAACCTCCATCAGTCTCTTTTTAAAGCACACTAAACCTAAGGCCACATAAAAATCCTCTATTTTCTTGGTGAAGTTTTTACTGCATTGTCAACTTTCCTCATGGCAGAATCTAGCCCTCATTAGCTCTGTGCTAATGAGAGGTTGCTAAAGATAGATGAGAATTACTGTTCTCATTGAACAGCAATTTCAGCAGGCTGCATTGATACCTTTAGGTAGGGGTCATGGAAATAATATTAAAAAGACTGCCACATAAAACAAATACTGAAATTACTTACGGGTGTGATACTGAGTATGCAATGTAGTAGACTTTAAATAAATCTGCTCTAATTTCTTTTTGTGAGAAGGATCATATCCTAAGTCCTGCAGTTTTATCTGCCTGTTCATGTTCCTGGGCAAGTAGTATTGACCCAAGGAAATCGGACACTGGCTTATTACTTCAGACCAGGATTTGACCAGGCTTTTCATTTGTCTTTCCTTACTTTAAATCTGGTGAAAGAAATGCATTGTTTTTATTTTGGCTAATGGACTTTAATGAAAGTAGGACTGTGACTTGGCAAAGAAGTGCAAGCTGGAATGTACAGGCATGGAAAAAAGCCTAGAGAGGGTGATTGGGGACAAATGAAGACAGGTGTTGGTGGCATAAAGAAGAGAAGTGCTATAGGGAATAAGGTTAGAGAGATAGCTAGGGGCAAAACTTTGAGGGTCTTTCAAGGCAAGGACACAGAGTCTGAACTCAAGGTGAGGTATGTGAGTAAAATTAAATAGGATTAACTTCCTCTGTGAGCTTTCCAAATACACGTTATAACAAATTTTGCAGTTCTATTTTTTAGAAGTGAAATTTAAATAGACAGAAGCCAAATATTTTAGACAGATTCTGATTTGCTCTCTGAGAACAATTAATATGTCTTGGGTGTCTTAACATAAAACAAAGTAGAAAAAAAATATAAACAGATGCATTCTAGAAGCTAAAACAAGCTCAGGAGAAGAGGTTCCAGGTACAATGGACATGTTGTGCAGTGTCCAACTGATCATTTGCTCAAGGGGTAGAGATTTTTGAGCAACTGTACTCAGGAACAGCTTTGTGCTCCAACACTAAGAATTTGCTCCCCTTTTCCACCAGAAGTTGTGTCTTCTGCAAAATCCTAGAAAAGAGAATGAGGGTAGGAGTAAAGCAAGAAGCAGAATGAATGTTGAAATAAATGTTTGCCAAAGCCTGAAGACAGCAGTTGCCATGAACCTGCAACTAAAACTAGTATTCATAGAAAAACATTTGTTTCTCTCTCTTTGAGCTACACAAAGCACTGATGGAAGTGCTTCAAGGCTCATCATGTCTTGAAATAATGGATTATGGTTTTACTTCACTTCATGGGGTCACTTAGTAATGTACAGGACAGCTTTCTTATGTGATTAACAAATTTGGCAGATATGAGGTGGTGAATGATTCTAAATTTGCTGCCCTAACAGAAATAGTCAGCTAAAAATATCTGGAAATCTAAAAGAAGGTTAGCCTTCACTTAGAAGTTGGTATTGTTACCTGAACAAGGTTCAAATCCATAAGACTACGTTTGAAATATATATAGAGTAAGCTACCAAAGACTTGTAACACAAGCTCAAAATTATGTCACCAGCTGGGGAATAAAAGGTAGGTAAAAGTTAAAAGAAGACACCCTGGTGGACAGCAGGCTCAACATGAGTGAACAGTATGATACTGCAACAAAGAAGCCAACAGAATGCCGGGCTGCATCAATAAAGGCATCACTAGCAGAGAGAGGAAAACTCATTATCCTTCCCTGCACAGCACTTGTCAGGCCATACCTCAAATGCTGTGTTAAGTTTGGTCCCCACTATAAAGGAAAAAAACACAGTAAGTGAATAGGCTGGAGAGAGTCCAGAGAAGGGCCACAGAGGAGAACAAAGAACCAGGAAGCCTGCCAGAATAGGAAATGGTGAGAGTGCTGGGTTTGTTCAGCCTTGAAAAAGACTTTAGGGAAGCTGTAGCACCATGTTTTTGTATTTAAGGGGCAGCTACTAAGAAGATGGAGATTCCCTTTTTACAAGGAGTCACATGGAGAAGATGAGTGGTAATGGATATAAGTTACTCCTAAAGAGAGTCTTAATGGACACAGGATGAAATTTTTTCACAGTAAGAACAACCAGCCACTGGAATAATCTCCCCACAGAAGTGGTTGATTCTCCAACATTGGACATTTTAAGGTTCAGCTGGACAGGGTGATGGGCCCTCTTGTACAGACTGTGCTTTTGCCAATACAGGTTCTATGGTTCTATGATTCTTCTGAGGAGGCTATCCACATTTAACATTCAGGAATGCTAAAATTATTGTACATGTTCACTGTTATTCCTCAGCAGAATATCACCTGATACGTAAATGCCTGTTGTCAAAACTGGAATGTTCTGCATGAATCTACTGGATTTGATTTGGGTTTATTTGGACTGATTCCTTATATCTAGACCTGAATAAGTACCAGAGAGCAGAAATAAGTCCAGGACACACAGCTGTGCTAGTCAGCAGAGCAGCCACCTTACATACAGAAAAATGGGATTTCAAGTCATTGACTTAAAGGAGGTCATTTGTCAGAACTCTTCTATATCAAATGACTGCATCACAGAAGGAGATTCTACAGCCCTACAACCCAATCTTTGATGTCAGAGGCACATGTTGGAGCTCCTGCTTTCTCTGCAGGAGAGGTCACTGATTTAAGGTCAGGCCAATAACATCCCATTAATAACAGGACTTCTGTGCTGTTAGGCTGTTGTGTGGAAGGAGATGTAGCAGCAATGTAAATAATTGTGATCAGTCCCTTCAGATGCCACTTTCTGTATTTTATAACTAATTACATAAGAATCTGTTTTCACTAAGATGGCTGGGACCTAGATATCAAAAATGGGTTTGAAGTATCAACTCTGATCTGAAGAAACAAAGATCTTGAATTGTTTTTAGTTCCTACCTCTCTCTCTTCCTGTGGTTACCTTTCAAAGCCCTATAGCAAGGGTTTTTTGTAGGTAAAAAGACGTTTTTCATATTTTTACTTCGGTCTGGAATATACTTGAGATTTCTATGTGTAGAAAATCCACACCAATATTTAGAATGAAGCCTTTAAATTGACTAAAACCAAAAACAAACCACATGGTATGTGGAAAAAAATTAGACATTTTTATAATTTTCTTGTAAGGTGGGATAAAAGGATTTTTTCACATAAAGTATTTGTCTGCCATTGTGTAAGATAACTGACTTGTCTGAAGTTACCAGTCTTGTGAAAGAGTAATGATTCAACCTGTATGCTCTGATCACACAGATCTTTCCCACCAGAGCACTCTCTTTCCTGATCACACTCTTCGAACTCTCTGTTTTTCAGCAACACTTCTTCCACTGTGAAATGCTGCCAGGGATCCAAAACAATGCAAGTTCACACTAGCATATTCTGATAGTAACAGAGCAGCTCATTCTCAGACTAGCTGGACAAAGATAAACACATATGTGTGTACTTGGAGAGCTTAGATATTTGTACTTAGATATTTGTATGTGTTTATGTGCACGTGTTTATGTACACAGATTTATACATACATAGATACAAAGACACTACATTTAAGGTAAATATAATGGACACTACTGCTTTAGGTCGTACCAGTTGCACAAAACTTGTCTCCTTTCAACTCTAAATGCTTTTCATATCTGCTGTTTCTGATCAGCAAACAAGCAGTATCTTTTCTGGTTTAAACGTTATCAGCATGATACTTTGAGAAGGCATCTGCAATTGTGTATTGCTTCAGAAAAGCCATAATCTGTAATTAGTGACGTCAGTCAACTTATTAAAATGTAATTACAGAAAGCACTTTAATAATAAAACACTAGAATGAATATTACAGGTCTTTTTCAGTACCCATAAGCACAGTGAGAAAAAACTGTTACCATCTTTCTCTTTTGGTTTTGTGCCTGAATGATATGGTTGGAGGATTTAATTCATTTATCTATGAAAATAATCTTAACCACAGTTTTATTTCTCAATAAATTCAACTGGCTTAGAAGGTAGTAAAGTCATTAGGGAAAAAAAAAGCCTTTGCCATATTATTCAGTGTCCTATCAGAGGAAATCATCCTGAAAGCTGTGTGCTTACTAAAAATGTAGGAACCTAAGGACTCAATCTGAAGCACACCCAGAGAGACCTTCATGGCAACTGAGGATGGACACAGAAATAAATAACTAAACAAATGCAAGGAGATAAAATACTGAGACAGGATGAGTCATTTTGTATCAGTCAGTGCCAGCTCCACATTTGCATTGTAGAAGGTCAATTATCTCACACTGAAATATAGCTGAAACTATGAACTCAGTAGCTCTGGGCACTTAACACCGTTTAGATCTGTACTTTAACACTTAATTTAATATTTTTCCTGAAGGGAAATGATTAATAATTGCATTCAGTGAAGCATACACTTTAAAAGATTGACCCTTACAAGCTGTTGTTTTTTTTAGGATTAGAAAAAAGTAGCTATTTCTCCAGACAGTATCCACTTATTTTACATTTTTTACACTTCACAAAGCTGTTGGATGTAACATGCTAAAGGCAAAATTTTAAAGATAACTAATTAGAAGAGTACTTTGCAATTATGTTTTAGACCATTCAGCAACAAATAAGATGTTATTTGATGTTGAGTCTGATACTGATGAAAGTTCAGACTTTTCCCATATTGAATTCAGTGCCACGTGTCCTCTTCAGCTTAATTGGAGCCAAGGAGCAGGCAGGAACTTCCATCCATTAATTCTTCAGTTTGCATATTGAGACATACAGTCTGGATCCTTCAGAAATCCTTGAAATATTTCTGAAAGAGTTCACTCCTACATAGGAAAGGATTTTGGCTTCAGCAATACCTTGCCAGACCTGATATATCTTAAGTGTATTTTGAGAAACAAGAAAATTTAAGCAATAAGAAATCCTTATTTGGGTCTTCAACCCAGCATTCATAGTTAATGAACTTGCCTAGAGATAATGCTGACTGGACAGAGAATGGTGCACCAAATGGACAGAGATACTGGTTAGAAACTTTGAGAATCTAGCTGCTTTGACATAGAACAACACATGAGTTTCATTGTGATGTTCAAGAAAAATGTTGTCATATCTTCATCATATCTCAGGTGTGTATCTCAGTGTGTATCTCATGCTCACAGTCATGTTTGTTGTGTTTGTATTTTCATATATGGGCCAAATGCATGCCAATGTGCACTGAAAGCTTAGCCACCAGTCTCAAATATTTCCAAAGAGCCATTGCTGGGCAATAACTGTTAGTCCACATCTGCAATAACTAATCTTGACACTGTGTTAAGTGCAGGAGGCTCTGTACCCCATGCCAGTGCTTTCAGAATACAATGGAAAGAATAGGCTGTTAAATCTACTATAAAAGCAAATATTGTTAAGCAAATGACCTTTACTCTCTCGAAGAATATTCCTACTCACAAATCTATAGAGAAGCATATAATGTAATTGTTAACATGTGATCTACTCTGTAATTTGAGTATGTGGCTTGAATATTATTTTTCAGTATAAGTGAACATCATTTCCATCAGCACAGTGGTAAACTAAAAGCTGAAACTTGCAGCTGGGCAATGCCCAGTGCCATGCTTTTCAGTAGAAGAAGGTGGTAATGGTCAGCCAATATAAGTCAGAAAACACTATTTATTTTACTGCCACTGAATGAAATGTGATGTGTGCAGACAGATGCTGCACAGCATACTGCATGTCATTTCACACATTCTCTGCACTAAATGAGGCTTCATTGTTTGAAGTATTTACAATGGAAATGAAATGGAAAAAAAAGTGCTTGAGAAATACAATTTACATTTCCAGTCTATAATTATCACCAGATTTAATGACACAGTCCTTTCACACAGTATTGCTTTAGTTCCTTAAAATAAAGCCCAATTCTCTGATGCTTTGCACATGTTTGAAAAGAGAACAATGTTTTACAGTTTTACTGTTAGGCGTCTGGCTTCTCATCTACTTCTCTGTCTGAGCCTACCAGGTGGCACAGAGGAGTGAAAAAAGTCTCACCAGCAGGTGATACTCATAGTTCCACAGATTCCTTGGATTGCAGGCAAAACTGCTTCCCACCCTTTCTCTCCCATGTATTCCTGCTTTCTCTAGGGTTAAGCAGACAACAGATGAGCCAGAAGAACAAGCACACCCTTTTCTACACATACTGCTTAACTCAGCAAGTAAACAGGTCCATTTCCCAGCAAATAAGAGATTAATGTCTCTCACTGTCACTGCATACATATTTATTTTATACAATTCAGAGCCTGAAGAAACTTAAGTGAGACTTTAGAAATCATGTAAAGAGGTAGAATTTGGTCTCTGCTTAACTCACATGAAGATAATCAATTCATTAGCATTCTGATGCTTGAGGGTAACAGCAGGCACCCAGATGACTATTTCCAGCACGATAAATTTTCAGGTATAATTTAACAGAGATCCTGCAAGGATGCTGCATGGCTTTCTTCATCATGGCTATTTCTGATTTAGTGCTCCAGCTCTACAGTGCCAAAATTATTCAAAGCCTGTGCCAAGAGGATTTCTGCTACTCTCTAAGTATTACAACTTGGGAACTGAACTGTCAGTGCCCTACCTTGGTTATTTCACAAGTTTCAAGTCTCTTATATCAATAAGTGTCCAGATTTTTTGGTGTTGTTGCTGTTTGTTATTGGCATTGAACTGTTTCTATGACTAAATTTTGAATGCTTACAGACTATTCCATTACAACAAAATGGTGGATGATGCTTCTCTGAAGACCTTAGTTTGCTTCAGATAAGAAAAGGAAATACCATCCAAAATACCTTAGAGAAGTCCAAATCATAATTCTCACCAAATATTAATTCCCACTAACTTCTTTTAGTGAAACTGATCAACAGAATAGAACAATGAATTTCTTTTACGATTACATCAGTTACAGATACATGCTTATTAAACAAAAGATAAGTCCAAGGTGAATAAAGTATAAGTCCATAATACAAAATTTCCTTTAAAATTATGATCTATCAAAGGTTTATTCCTGAAAAAAATTGAAGAACACTTCAAAATCAACACACAGAATAACCAAATAGTCTCACCTGAAATATAGTTTTTACAGCCATTTTGTCCTCCTTCTAACAAACCTGTCTAACAACATTTATTCCTAGCTGATTCAAGAGGTATAATATTGATCATTCCCAGTATGCCAATTAATCTTTCCAAAAAGTTTAGAGGAAATGTCGCTATATTTATCTCTAAATCAATATTCAGTTTTCTAGTTAGGGTAATCATTTTTATTTTATGCAAGTTTAGATGGTTCAAACTTACACAGAAGAGAATTTGGGACAGCAAATGATGAATAAAATATTTATTTGGTGTGTCAAGGGGAAGATGGACATAATGTGGTTTGTAATAGGAGATATTAAGTCACTAGGATAAAATAAAATGTAAGAAACAGCTTGCTATCTGTAAACAAAATAAAGGTTTGTAGATTTCAAGCGGTACCAAATACAAAAAAAATAGGATATGTATATAAACATCCACTATAAACAAGGTATTTTCTAGAGAAAAGTAGTTTTATTCCTTTATGTTTTAAATATGCTTAAAACTCATGCATACTTACATTTGCCAAAGCTTAATATTCAAAATACAAAGATGTGATAAATTTTGTAAAAATATTAAATGGAGTTACTGAATATGAACTGAACAAACTCACATTTTACAACAGAACTCTAAAATTGTTTATCAAGCTTATAAGTTGTTTTATTTAATGGTATGTTATCAACTTCTATAGCACTTAACTCTAATTAGGGACATGAATTGAAACTGTGGCTAACACCTGAAGCTGAGTCAAGCACTGTTAATGTTGCTTGCTGTGTAAATAAAGCCCGTCAGAAATCATTTACTACTTTTGGGCATTTTTCAGTGACAGAAATAGTCTTTTCTGTCAGTAATGGTCAGCATGGTCTTAGTAAGAATGAGGCCTTGTGCTGTCCACTTCCATGATTCTTCTGGGGTCCCATGGCACAACTATCATGACAGTTTTCTAACTTTATTCTCACACAGTTCCTACCTATTTCCATCTTCTTTTTGGATATATTTAGGTAAAAAATTGTTGAACACCAATCTTATTAACATTTCTTACATATTGATTTAAGGTAATATCAAGCATTTTTCAAAGGTGTTTGCTTTAGGAAGGAAGTCTGTACCTTTAATGGATTTACATCCTTCCCATCCATATGTTAAAATGAAAATAACATCTGAACTGCAAATTTCAGAATTTTGTCTTTGAACAGCAGCCTTTCAAAAATTAGTAGATCCTAATTTTGATGACTGTAACTATCACCTTTCAAATTGATATTCTTCTCCTTCCAAAATACCCCTATTGGTTTGAAAGTGATGGCCAAAATACACAAACTGCTTCACCACTTGTATTCCTCTGACTTTGGAAGCAGCACAGGTTGCAAACTAACAGAGCTTTGACCAGACACTCTGATCTAATTGCTACTCCCATTTTCTCGGAATTTCGGATTGGATTTTCTACTTTGGTTAAGGAAAGAAGTCAGCAGACAACCCTCCTACCTGTACCAAGGCTCTCCAGGCACAAGCAGCAGGGATCACTTTGAACAAGAGCAGTCACTACCTGCTTTCCAGTCAGGCTTCCCTTGTGGTGGCTGTCTTTCAAACAGCAGTAGAACAGACAAAATATATTTAAACTTCCTACTGTAAAGCTTCAAAAGAATTGCCAGGAATTGTCAGAAGCATCATCTGTCATTTCTGCAGCTGGTTTTACTTTGTTTCTCCTTAGCAAGGCAAAGAAATATGAATTTGTTTTTTACTCAAGTGTCCATTCAGCTCAGGTAGAGTGGGAACAAAAGTAGTAAGTTTCATTTTTTAATTTTGCAAGTGTATCCTTCTGAATTACCCCAAAATAGCCCTGATTAATTGACTTAAACCCTCATTATGATCTCTGATGAACCTGAAAGGTATGCATACTGCTTTATTCTGCACAGAGTTTGTGATAGCACACATGCTCCTATTGTTCTTTCATGCACCTAGAACAGAGTATCAGATCAGGATGTCTCCAGTTCTTTTTTTTTTTTTTTTGGTCCCTCCCAGAAATACCCTCTGAAACAATCTATTGAGAATTTGGGATGAGATGTGGCAGATAGTTTCTTCTCAGCCACGTAAGGCATTATCATCTCTCATTTATTTCTATTAGACAATAATCTGTGGTTTTCATCAGAGTTTCAGCATAATTTAAAAGTGCCTGTCTGAGGGATAGTTTATGGGAAGTACCAGACTGGCACTAAGGAACCTCCTCCTGCGTGTCTCTCCTAATTGCAGACTCATGAAAATCACATTTTGGATTAGGTGAATGGACACACACAGATATTGCAAGAGAAGTATGTACTCAGAATGTGTGTGGTGGTAGCAAAGAGCCTGGGCATGTTGCCTAACAGTGTTAAGAGGAAGGAAGAAGAGGAGTAGAGGGAAGGAAATTTCTAGCGGAATTCACAGGGGAAAAGGTCTTATATCATTTGCATTTATCTAGCATTTCTCATCCAAGAACATCAGAGCCTTCAGTCTTGGATGAAAAGAAAAAAAATCTTCAAGTTCTTACTGCTACAAGCCTTTATCTAAAGGAGAATTAAACCCATGAGCGTTACCAGTAACAGGGCCTAAATTTGCAGATGATCAAAGGCAAATGATCAAAGGCAAATGAGCAATATCTCAAGCAGGTTGGGATAGTACCTTCCCACACCTCTCTCTAAATTATTACTAAACAATGTCTTGGAAGATATAAACTCTAGGCAAAGGACATTTTGACAAAATATGGCAAAAAACCCTGTTGGGTTTATGGAACAGGATGGATATGCTAGTATACTTAAAAGGCAGTCCTAAAAGTATGACGTACAAAAGAAGTATAAATTAATAATGTCTGTGAGAATACTTTAATTAGCTGAGCTTTGTTATAGTCCCAGTGAGACAGGTAATGAACAGATTTTCCTTTTTCTTGTGATTTCTGAAAGTCACAGGCCATAGACACTTATGCCCTAGTCTGAGTAGTATCCTCCTGCAATGCATGACACAAGCAGGACATGGCTAAATTTTGCTAGTATAAAATTGATTTGACATGCTATTGACAGTGCAAATAAATCCTGACTTGACAAAATATCTCCTGACAACAAAACGAATGAAGGTATCTAACCATATAACAAGACAAAATGAGAGAAAAAAAATAAGCCTTTACAAATTGTGTTAATTGCATTAATATTTGAACAAACTATTCTTTCAAAACGTTACACATTTACAAAAGGGTCTCCTGAGCCTACTTATAAGTTATGAAGGAGATTATTTTTTAAGCATAGAAGTGTTGACTTAAAAATGCAAAGCAGTAATCTAAATCAAATGTGTGAAGGGGCTGATTAATGCACACCTTCAGTATGTTAGGGGCTCTCTGCATAGACAGAAGCTTGCATATTCATCTAAGGTATATTTTAATCAGAACTTTGCACAGTTTGTCACCTATTTTCTTAATCAGTGTTCCCTCTTGAGGGTTATGGCTATTTGCTCATTATTATTGTCATTAAAACGTGCTTTTTAATGCCATGTAATTAGTAAAAATTACAGTAAAATGTTTTGTGTGCAATTTCAACAGAGAGATGAATAACCTTTTAGCAATATAGTTGAATTTGAATTTCTTCCACTCTACACTATGAATCCAAAGCTTCTCTAGAGTCTGTGGCCATAAAATAATGCCTTTGCTTTAATAATGTGCCTTACAACTTTTGTCATCCTTGCAAATGTGTTTTAACATCTGAGCTGATAGGACAGAGATCTAAACATCCAAGTGATAAATAAAGAAACAGCGCTAAATCCCTGTTTCCCTTGACAAGAAGAGTAGCCTGATTCTCAACAAGGACTTTGATTTATGGAGATTGAAAATATTTCTCATCAGATTTAGGTTAAGTAGTAAGGAGGAGGAAGATATTTTTATACTTGATAACAATTCAGATACACTAGAAAAAGAAGAAAATAACTTCCAGAAATGGTAAATGCATTCATACATTTAAAATTGGAACCTGAAGATATATTCTCACTGTTAAATCAAGTATTAGAATTCCATAATAAAGACATCCTCATATATATTGAGCACATTCTTTCTGAACTACTACATTTTCATCTCTATGATTTGAATCTTCCGACTGTCCTCTTGCCATGTAAACTCAATGGACTCTGTGATGAAAACATTCATCAACATGATGAGTATGGTAGGCTCAAAGTGCATATCATGGTAACTAATGAATATTAATTTCAGGTATAAATATAAATATGTATTTATTTAGTTATGTGTATGCATTTTGACACACAAGAAACAGGGAATGGATATGCACATGTACATTCTTCAAAAATCAAATTACTACAATACTGCAGAGTAGGCGAAGAAGAATGCTGGTTTAAATGCTTACAAAAATAATTTAATTTTACTTTTATCTGTTTTGTTTTCTTGAAAGAAGGGGACTGATTTGAACCATTAGCAAATATGACAATGCAATATATTTAATTATGTTACTGTATAAAATAGTAGTCTAAGAACAATAATAATAAAGAATTATAATAATAAAAAATGTTTAAGAACTCCATTAGCAAATTCAGCAACATATTTTAAATGAGAAACATTCTAATCTTGATTATACTTTCTGTTATATGGATGTATATGAACATGCTGTAATATATTTAAATTTGGGTTTGTCTGCTAATGCACTGCACGTGAATCTTATATCCTACCAGGAGTTTCCTGAAGGATATAGCATAATAGTTCTTGATCTTTCTAAAATTAATACTTTTGTGTTTCAAAAAACCTTGACTTTCTAGAATACCAAGCTTTAAACTCATGTAAAATAAACACATTTATGGATGACAAATCACCCGAAGTAATTTGACTCTAGAAAAAAAATCAAAGGATAAATTAATTTAGCTTTAGAAGGAGTACTTGTGGCAGTGAAGCTACAGGTAGAATTTTTAAAAGCGAGGAATGAATCCAGTATATAACTTGACAGACAGTTATGGCAGTTAATAAGTAACATGTATTGGTTCAGAAAGCAAAGATAATAAAATGCAAATGGACCAAATGATGGACAATCAAGCTTTTATTAAAGCCTTGTAAATGTTAATCCTATCTTAGTAAGAGACGATGCAGCATGATGCCTGCAGATGATCTGTGAACTACAGAACTCCAAATGAATGATATCTTAACAGAGGGAAATATAATACCTTGCATCCTATTTTTACCCTAAAGCAAGCAAAAATGTTTTATGATGTTATCCTTGCTCCATTTAATTTTTACACTTGGTCCTAAAAAAAGTTATTTCTGCCTTCAGTGCATACTTAGGACTTTTTGCCTAAATATAGAAAATAAGATTCATCTGCATCAGAAGTGAAACGTCAAACAGTGGCACTGAGGAAAATGAGACACAATCTAAGTGGCTCTTTTGGCACATTTACTAATGTTTGGAAACCAAAGAGCTGTTGGTCATCTAAAATGCTGGATCTCTCATGGTAAAGTTCCTGTGAAGTTTGTAGCTTTTTCTTGGATTAATTATTCATTAATTTATAGAATCAGTAATAGGAATTTCAATAATTTATGTGGCTAAGTATCATTTCATATAATAAAACAATATTTTCATCTTTCATCATATTTGCCTCCATCGCCTTTACTAGAGATACCTCAGAGATACCTCAGGTTGATAGTCAGGTGATTTATGCCTCAATTTCTGTCAGAAGCTGCTTGGGCCAAGGATTCTTTTGGAAGTGTTGGAGCCCATAGGAGAGGCCTATGAAAAAAAGCTAGTGCCTTCAGAGAACATCTTCAGACTCTCAGGACCCTGTAAAACACTGGAGTTTCAGGCAAATATTTTCTGATAAATTGTTATTCCTAGCAGTGATGCCTTTGGGGAATGTAGTTCTTTCTAAACACGTCCTATTGGGTGTTTCTGAGAGAGATATCTTACACTTTAGAAAATTTGGATATGCAGACATACACAAAAGAGGGGACTCATCAGAAAAACTAGATATGATTGTTTCCCCATACAATTTCTGTTCATAAAAGTAAGCAAGCAGCTATTCCAGATTCAAGAGAATTGCTTTAATCACTTTGGAGCAGCCAGAATATCTTTATGGAAAACAATGACCTTCAGTCTTATGCCCTTGTACACCTTACAAAAAGTGCAATTATCTTCCCTAAATGCATCTTGTGTCATATCTTATTGCATAAATGAACAGCTCTCTTTCATCTAAAGATAAGTGGGCCTGGGAATTTTAAAGATAACACGAAAACAAGATGTGCATTTCAAAACAAATAACGAAAAATAGACTGCGCCTCCTACTCAAAGCTGCAACAAACATGATAAAATGGGTAAACCAGGATATTCTTACAGAGAGAAGACAGATATTCAAGGCTTATAAGACAGAAGACACACATTAAAGCTAATCTAAAAACAACGGATGCGAAAATATACATGATTCTTCCTCTGAGAGATATCTGTCGTTATTCTTTAGAAATATTTTTAGAGACGTTCTGGATAGATTTTGTTGATAAGATATGCAAAAGTTTTAACAAAATAATTAATTTACTTGTTCTTTATGAGCAGCCTTGTAGAATGAAATTTATCCCAAATCTTTCATATTTTTCTTAGCCTCAATCAGTCCTGTGATCACCGAAACTTTGGTATCATCAGCAATTAAGGCCTGAAAACATAAACCTCACTTGTGCATATAGAAAGACGAAGGATTTCTTCACTCACTTGCATAGAAATAGTGTATAAAACAACAGTTAAAGCAATTTTCTTCATAAAAACATGCCTTATTTGCAGTGTTTGATCATGTGGAGTAGCCCTTGAGTGACTTGCTCCAGAATCACTGGTGTTATCCATACAGCTGCATGGAAAAGTGATACTTAAGCTTTGCAGAAAATAAGAGTTGTGTTCATGAGTTAGAGAAAACCAGTTCAAGAGCCTATTTCATAAATAAAAGAGAAGAAAAATCCCATTTCAATCTTCCACTTGATTAAAATTTACACACATGAAAGATGATCAGTGTTGTGAAAACCTGTTTTCTCAAGAATGTTTTCCTTCATTTCTTTTGGCTGAAATGGGTTCACTGAGATAATGTATATTACACAAAGTATACATGTAAAGTGGTAAGTATTCTTGAATCAGTAAGACAAAGCACTGAGTAACACTGATGTCTACTGGAGTCAAAAAGAGTTAAAGCTATTTTTTTTAAGGTTTCTCAACTTGCGGGTTTTTTTCTGATCAACAAAGGACTTTTAGTCTGATGTAAAAATGTAAAAAAGTATTAAATTTACATTCCCATTTTTATAGAATCATAGAATCATTTCGGTTAGGAAACACCTATAAGATAATTAAGTCCAATCATCAAACGAATGCTGCCAGGTCCACCACTAAACCATATCCCCAAGTGCCACGTCTACATGTCTTCTAAATACCTCCAGGGATGGTGACCCAACCACCTCCCCTGGGCAGCCTGTTCAAATGCTCAGTAACTCTTTTAGTAAAGAAAGGTTTCCTAATAGTAATCCAAACCTCCCCTGGCACAACTTAGGGTGTTTTCCTCTTGTCCTGTCACTTGGTACCTGGGAGATGAGACCAGCACCCCAGACTTGCTGCAACCTTCTTTCAGGCAGTTCCAGAGAGCAACGAGATCAATTGAGAAGACTGGACCAAGTGGAAGCCAGAGTTGCACCAGTGTGCGGCCAGACAAGAAGACAGTGAACTTCAAAGAACATTACCAGGGCACTGTATTCAGCTTCCAGACCTGCCACAAATTCTGCAAATGCCAGCAAGCAACATACTCTCTAGGTCCCAGATTTTTCTCCACAAAATGGGAGGGAGATACTGCATCTTTCCCCCTACTGTCTACCTCTCTTGCTTAGTGTGGTGACAAGTTTTTCAAAGAAGAGGCTGTGAAATTGAATGGTTCTTAACCAAATGATTAGTGTGTACATCATAAGAAAAAGTTGATCCACAATAGGAAAAACGTTGCATAGAAAACCCACGTCTCAACCACATTTTTACTAAATTGATGGTGCTAATTTGCTATAAACGTAAGTTATTGATTGCAACTATAGTATTGGTTTGCATGCCAAAGCCAGAGGGCTGTTTTTTTTTTAGTCAGCTTTATGGAAAATGCTAGGAGAAATATTATATTATATGCAAATAGGATTTAATCCTAGCCCCACTGAAGCAGAACTCCCACTGACTTCCGTGCTGCTAAGATTTTAACTAGTGTGAAAATTTCTTCTCTGAATATTTCTCTTTTGATTCAAGTTTCTAAAACAGCTTCAAAAAACAAATGCAAATACCTTCATATGCAAGAATTAACATCTGCATAAAAATTGATTCATACCACTCTCCACATAACAAAATTGTTGCATGAGTATGTACTTATTTTCCAACGCTGATCAACTAGAATAAAATGCAAATTTCTAGTTAGCCAAAGGGAAGAAATGTGCTGTCATTACTGTCAGTACAGAAATCCCACTACAAACAAGCAATAAATAATGTCAGGAAATGTCAGTTTCAGAGGGGATGTCACCATGGAAAATAAGCTTATGAAATGCTGAAATACAGCATTACTTCTAATTTTGAACTTTGATAGTAGAAATCAAGCTGGTTTAAAGGTATATTCCACTGGAGACAGAGTGAATATACCTTAAGATAGGAAATTCAAATAGAATCATTACTTCAAAATAAACCATTGAATATGAAAATTGATGTCTGAGGACTTGAAGATTTGAAAATTTCAAGTATTTAAGATATGAAAACAAATACAGCACACAGAAGCTCACTGATACTTCACAAGCTCATTTCAATTCTCCTCATGTTAGAGTCATTGTACTATTTCTTCCTGAGTCTGGTGAGCTGGTTCATCTGAAGTAAAAGCTAACATTTTACTTGTTTTCTAAGAAAAAATACAACCCCATTTCAGAAAACCAGACTTAATTCTCTGGCTGTTAACAAGGATGCTGCTAATGGAGTCCCTTTCAGGCCCCTGGTCATGTCAGTGAGAATATTTCTGGTGTGTTACATATTACAGCCTTAGAGGGCATTGCAAATGATACTACTCCTTGTGAGAACTTTCATTTAGAAAGTTCTAAACAGAATACTTACACTGCAGGAAAACCTCAGAACAGGTAGATTTATGGGAGGTTGTGGTGACAGATAAATTTAGCGAGTTCAGCATGTGGCAAGATTCTTTTTTTCAAAGAAAGCTTCTGTAAGGGTATAAAATAAATGTATTTTGCAAAGAGATACTCATAATTTAAGATTCACATAAAAAATTATTCAATAGTTCTTCCTACTAGAATGTAATGTTACTAAGGGAATTATACAAGCTACAAAAAAGGGCTTGTCCATAATTTCAGCCATGCTACCATGAATGGTAATTTCATTTTTTAAAATTCTTTATTGCATCATTTTGTTTTCCTATTTTTTGCTTACTATCTTGGTTTCAGATGGTGGGGTTTTTTGTTTGTAATAAATCATGAAGACTCATTTAATTTTCTCCAGGACACCTATTAATGTGACTAGGTTTTTTTGTTATTGCTTTTGGAAAACTATGTATTCTCAGCTAAACCTTTTTAGGTTAACACTGTTTCCTTCCAAAGTTGAGAGAGAATAAGTTTGTTTTTTAATATATAGAATATTTGAGGATTATTGGTTTTTTCAAAATATACATCTTTAGTTTCTAGGAAGGACTGAGTACCTGAGAAGTCTGAAGTGCTAAAACAAAGGTTTTTCTGAATTGGGACTTAACAGACAAAGACAGATAATTACTGGGAAGGACAAAGGCCATTAGAAGTCACTTCTATGTCTGAGAAACAATGACTCTGTTGAATATGCACAAGTTTGAGTTTTCATTTCTAAAAATACCTGTATACAATTATGGGGGTTTAACAGATTTGTGATGGTGACTTCAAGCGAGCTAAAAAGAAAAAATCTGGTGTTTTTATACCTAATTCAATGGATTCACTAATGAACTGTTAAGTGTTCCATGTATTTTGTTGTTTGATGTGCACCTGTAACAGTATAAAAATATTTGTTTTCCAAATTTGTTTATTAAAAGTAAACAAAATACTATGACAGTAACATTACAGGTTAATTATCTTACTCACGGAAGAAATAATATCTTTATTTACATGTTCCAGAACCTTCATCTTCCAGTAATCCTGGCAGAATTTCAAGAGCAATGTTTTCAAGAAAGCATTCACAAAAGCTATAAAAGAACACTTATGCGTAGGCTTTTTCTAATCAAATTGAGGATGGAAACTTTTAAAAAAGTCTGCAAAAGAAGATACAGTAAACCCCCAGCTTCAAAAAGTGCTAGTTTTCATAATTTTCAGTGATATACAATGTTTTACATTACTGTGTTAACATGCTTTCATGGTTAAATGTAGTTTAACTCAATTGCTCTTCACTAACTAGCTATTATGTTCTGTCATATACTGTGGAGCAGGCTGGTACACTTAAATTTGACTTTGAAACACAAAACTTAGAAATACATGCAAACAGCACATCAAATTAAAAAAACAGTATTTGTATCAAGTACTAAGCTTTAGATTGAAACTGCATTTCCAGTTTGAACTCTCACATTTTCAATACAGACTTAATGCACTTCTCTTAACATTAGCCTTAGTGTGAACTTCACACATTCTGCATTTTCTGCTGGGCTTATTCCTCAGTTCAACTGGCACTGTAGTTTACTTTATGGACTCTCTGAAGGTGATTCAATTGTCCAAACCTAGGCAAGCAGTTCTGTGCAAGATGGCCTAGGGCATCTGACCTGTCCATCTGCTCTTCCAAAAGGACTCCTGTAGGTCTGTTAGCCCTGTGTGGAAGCCTTGGAAATTCCAGGGTGTCACACACGGCAGTCAGTACACACCTCTCTGCCTTCAGAGAACTGAAATGACATCTCTGTCCTCTCCCATGTCTTGTTGATTATGACAAAAATGCTTCTGTCCATGCACACAAATAGGGTATCATAGTTTTGTATCATATTTGATGTAAAACAGGAATGGGATAAGGGTACACCTCCCAGTTTATCTTGGTGCAGAGTTTCGATCTGGGAGATTCTGTAGCAGGATCTGGTAACAACGTAAATTTTCCAGAGTGCTATAGTAAAAAAGCAGTTCTTCCAACCTTTTAAACAGAATTCAACGAATAAAGGCAGGCAACTGAAAGGAGTCCTGAATCCTTACTGATTATCACAAGTTTGACAGATTCTTTCAGCAAAAATATTATAAACCAAAAATATCTGCAATTAATGGTTTATTTTGTGCTAAATAGATAGATTTACTAAAATGCCTGAAGAACAGTAAACAATCTATCACTTTTGCAAACTTATCAAGATAAGCACGTACTGGGAGAGAACTGCCTGACAAATTTTAAAATCCTTGATTCAACGTATAATTGCTATTGTTCAATGTACGGTACAAGGACAGCCTCATGAGATTTTAAACAGATACTGATTATATTATAAATTATATTTTTCCCTAGAATTACTGTTAAACCCAGATGTTTGACTTGAAAGATCACTCGCATTCAGCTTCTCTCAAGAAAAGGGAAATCTAGCACTGGTAAATTTATATAGATAAGCGTGTTTGCAGTCAAATGAAGACTCATTCTTTAGGTATATTCAGTGATCTCTGTTATCCCTGAGCCAAATGTGATGTCTACATTCAGCATTCAACAAGGCAAACTCACAGATGAGTTGAAAAAAAGGGGGTATCAAGGTGGGGCTTTTATTTGATGAACATGAAAAGTGTTTCTGCTATGTCTAGAGGGCAGGCATTGCAGGGTAGGATTTGAATGAACATTTTCCTCGAAGTTCTTTGTTGCCCTAAAAGTGCATTTTCATAGTTTGGCTCTATGAGCAGTATCAGCAAAGCTTTTGACCTTCTGTAGCAGTAGCAGAAAAAGAATTCTGGCAAGGCTTCTAAATTCCTAATTTACTATATTCACTGAACTAGAGGACAGGTAAGTGTGAGAACCTCACAAATCATACACCAAGAGAGGCATGGTTTGTCAGCAGAGGTTTCTTTTGTCTGGTCTGCTGTTCGGGCCTTAACAGAGCAGTAATGTGGTGCGTGACCAAAGCAGGGAAGTGACAGCAGTGTAAATCCTGACCTTGAGCGATGTGACAATGTATGGATGCCACAGATTCCTCCTCACATCAGGTCAAGCTAGTGGTTCTTTACCAGCTCTGAATGTGAAGCAAATGCTGCATGTACCATTCCCTGTTAATACGGAGCATAAAGCACTGCAGTTACTTTACTCAGTTCTGTACCTGGTGCAAGGTAAATAGAAAATCTGATTTAGTTCATCTGCTGAAGACAGAAAAATATGAGTTGACAACCTGGCTTATCCAGGGGATTTACATTATTCTAAAATTATATCAACACTATTTGCATTTTTATCATTACAGGCATTAACAGTGTCCAGGGATTTTAATTTTATAGGGACTAGTTTATGAAAGGACTTAACAAATGTAATTTCATTGTCGTTATTTTCTTAATATTTGATTTTGTTTTTTCATTATTCTACAACAGCTCCATGTTTTTTAATTAGTGGACATATTGACAGATAAACTGAATATTTAATTAAAATAAATACATTCAAATATTTAACTTCCTGTAGGAATTACTGTGATATAAATTTACCAACTCTGTGATGAAAATAACATGTAGCAAAAAAGACCATTGAATTTTCATGCTCAAACATACCAATTATAACATTATTTGAAGTATTTAGAGAAACACTCAAATTTGTAAAACTATTGAAAATTAATTGAGGGAAGTGCAGTATTCCAGCTGTACAAGTAGTGCATGGCCAAAGATGGAGAGGGAGGATTATTCTTTCCTGTGTGCAAGACCAAAACCTACTGTCCTCCTTCACATTACATATTACACATCACATTCACATTACATTAGACGAGAATATAAAACTGCGGTGAAAATTATCAGATTTCCTTACATTTGTCAACTTTACTGGCAGCACAACACTCTTTTCCTGATCAGAAACTGGTTTCATTTTTTGCAAAGTATGATTCAATTTAGTCAAATTTTTATTCAGTATGATAGATTTTTAACAGACAGGTTTTCAATTTGCTACATTTTTTTTCTAGTTTACTGAGTCAAATATTTGCATGTTTTATTCCTCCACGATCATATATAATGGCATTTAAAATCTACATGGCATATTTCACTGCTGATAGCTTTTTACATTTTATATTGGGTTTATTCTAATTTGTAGGATTAGTGCTAGATGTTTAACTGCTTAAAATACATTCATGCTTTTTAAGATTTCAGAATATAAAATCAAAAGTAAGCATACAATGCCATTTTGTATAATGCAGTGTGTGCAAGTGTCTGTGTGTGAGGAGGAGATAGCATTATGAACAGGAGCTTTAACTTGAGCTAAGCTTGGGCCCTTGACCTTGGCTGCCTTCTTGGATGAGCCTGCCAGCAGGGAAGGTTGCAATACCTGAACAATTAGGCAGAAACTAGGGTGTAAGGGAAAGCAGAAGCTCCTACAAAGAATAGACTAGTTGAAGCAAAACACATCCTCAGTCTCATGCTATATACTATGCAGCAATCAGAGGGTTTGTATTCCATATTGATTGAGTAGACTTTTCCTAAGCAAAACAACCTACAGGAAAAAAACTAAGAACTTCTGCTGTTCATCTGAAAGGCACAGACTCATCTGTGGTTGAGCTGCAGTAGGTGGTGGTGGTAACTGGATTTTCATGAACACAGATGATCACTTACTGTGGTCGAGTTCATAAAGTTCTAGTCAGTGGCCAAACTAACAGTTCAGTAAGGCAAGATCAGTTTACTCCACAAAGGCTTCAGAAATCATGTAAACATAAGCAACTGCATTATAGCTGGCTTTAAAACCAATAAAAAAATCTCATGCATACTCAAACTACAGCTTGTTTCCAAAGATAAAAAATAACAAGTCCAAACTATATTATTTAGTAGGAAACCAGAACAGAACAGTTGCAGAAATACATGAAGGAAGCTATCGTAAAGAACAGCTTTCTTTTCAGATCTTTCCATTGATAATGTCAGAAGGTTCCACTTAGCTTTGTTTAACCAGATGTCAATGAACAAAAAAAACCTTCTCCTGATCTGTTCTCCAGTGTAAAGCAATGAAATATTAATTAATACTACAATTTCAAATGGCTATTCAATTTAGAATAGTTCATTTTTTAAAGGCAGAAAAAAAGTAATTGACATCTATGAGCAGGTGTTGCCAAAAATGTCTCACTTTCACTTATTTAAAAAGCTGGGAAATGCACACTTGTTTGGGAAAGCCATTTATCCAGTGAAATCTTTAATTACATGCACCATAAAACAGCCACAGAATGCTGTCTCCTCAGACCTGTAACTTTATGCCATTGCAAAGCATGAACCACCTAATTTCACCAAAGAGTAACAACAGTCACTGCTTTGCTCTGTTGTTGCATGACAGCTGGATATGAACAGCTACTCTCTGCTATGAAGTGGAGGGATGCCACATGACCAGAGGCAAAGCTCTGCATTGTGTCAATGTCATTTCTGTTAAAGATCTTGCAGCCTGACATCCAGAATGGAGCCGCACATTATGTACCATGGATAATATTTCTGACAATATACTCTGGATGGCCTTGAGCTGATTACCACTACTGCTTCAGAAAACAGTTGTTACTGAATTGTTTCCTTTCAATAGAGTCTGCCTGAGGAAAAATAGCAAGCGAGACTGGGTCGTTAGTGCTGGATATATCATAACTCTGTAATTGCCCTTTTTCAGTACTTGAAAACAACTCTCTGTCAAGGACAGAAAACAGCTTGACTGTAGGTGCAATAATGGAGAGAGTAGAGCTGATCTAGATGAGCACCTTTAAGATTATCTCATGCTTACATGCTAAAACTTTATCTAGTTAACAGTAACAAACTAAGGTTAAAGGCAAATGGTATTTTCAGGATTGATGTTCAATCTTTCAAGCAGGGCTCTTCACAACACCCTTTCAGTATATTCAGATGGAATATTGCTGCTGATTCATCAAGTCATTAGATTACAATGCCCTACCTGAAAGGTGAGATACAGCAATCAGTATTGGTGTCCCACAGTAATTCTATTGTCTGGTATCAATCACAGATCTTGCTCTACAAGCAGCTTATGCATAGTTTTTGAAAAAAGAGTTGAGTCTCAGTACTGACAGTGGAACTGTGTAGTGTGGGTATTTGGGACCATTTAAACCCCCTGAAGATATGAGGTAATAGGGCGATGAGGTGACACAATCATTTGCTGTGGAGCTCAATGACAAATCTAGCTCAAATTTCTAGAGGAAGAGGGGGTGTAAAGATCAAATGCAATCTCCTGCATGTGAACCAAATCTACAGTATGACCTTCCTTCCACTTTCTGAGGTGTGCAGGTATTAGTGGTTATATTTCTCAGTACCTGATCATTAAGGTCAGCTAAGATGGCCATCCCGTTATACTGTTGTACAGAAGCAGCCATATGTATACCTACATACCTGATATTATTATTTTTACAATGATCACACTAGTAGAGATGAATTTTCATCTAGCATATATTCCTCTAGGAGAGATTTTTCATAACAATTTGTTTCAGAGACAAGACAACTCATCCAGAACAAAAATACCTGCTAGGAACTAAAGAGTTTAGGAGCTTCAACTGAGGTGATTTCTGAAGGGTCTCTGCAGGTGACAGAGTTCTAAATACCAGCTCATCATAACAAGCATTTAAATTAAAAAAAAAGCTTCCCAAGCATGAAATACATGGCAAAACTCGAAATTCCTTAACTCGGAAAAGAGCAATTGCATCAGACTCTCTATGTAGCTTAGAAAAACCTTGAACAGCTTGGAAGAGGACAGTCAATGACCACTGAAAGCAAAAGCTAAAATGAAAGCTGGATAGCATTCCTCAGAAAGGCAGGAAATAAAGAATATGAGATAGGTGAAACACCCATCTAATACCAAACTCCTACATATCATGAGCTTCCATGTTGCCTAAAAGAAAGTTGAGAGTTTGGCAGGAAAAGCTAAATTCACTGGTACAAGAATAAAATATGGCACAAGTCTATTTGTTATGATCTTGGAGGGCGAAAAATGTATTAATTGTGAATAGCCTGAGTGTCTTTTTGTGATTCTAGTATATGTGTGGTCTTTAAATGATCCATTATTTATATAATTCTTTGCTTTAATTACACAAAAGCTTTTTCTTACAAACAGAATTTTGTATATATATACTAATATAAATATACATAATTACCACTGTTTTCACTGATACTCATTTTCACGTTGCTATGCTGAAATGTTTAAGTTGACCTAAGTCTCTTTCCCATTAACATCTTTCCAGTAGATCAGATATTGACCATAATCCTCCTCCCAGTAAGCTCTAAGGACATTTGACATCAATTTCAACAGGCACAGGAATAAGAAATTTTTTGTGTTTATTTGTATAAATGCAAATAGAATTTGGTATCTTTAATGTAATAACATTTTCCTTCTCTGTTTTAGTCCATATCTGACTAAATACCCCAACACATACCTCTATCCATGCAATTCCAAGACAGAACTGGTAATCAATTTTTTTCTATAAATAAAATAGTATAATTCTTCTTAATTATTTTCCTTTAATAGTAGTTATAATATTACTGTGATCACTGTGCTTAGAAAGGAGAAATGTATCAACTCGTTAAAATATCCTTTAACAGAGTCATCTGCCCTGTTAAAATAAACAGAAGCAAATATACATTCACCTTTGAAGTTGCTAACTACATTCTGCATTTTTTACTCAAGAAAATTCCCACTGTGAAAAACCTGACAGTCATAGATTCATAGTATCATAGAATCATTAAAATTGGAAGGAACCTTAAAGGCCATCTAGTTTCAACTTCCCTGCCATGGGCAAGGACATATTCCACTAGATCAGGTTACCCAAAGCTCCATCTGGCCTACTTTTGAACACCTCCAGGGATGGGCCATCCAAATTTCTCTGAGCAATCTGTTTCATAATTACCATCCTCATAGTAAAGAATTTCTTCCTAATATCTAACATAAACCCATCCTTCTTCATCGAAAGGCCATTGCCCCTTGACCTTGTGAAAAGTCTCTCCAGCATTCTTGTAGCCCCTTTAGGTACTGAAAAGTGGCTCTAAGGACTCTCCAAAGCCTCCTCTTATCCAGGCTGAACAGCACCAATTAGTCTTTTCTTCTTCTAGGTGAGGTGCTCCATCCCTGTGATCTCTTGTTGGAGCCTCCTCTGGACTTGCTCCAACAGGTCAATGTCCTTCCTGTGCTGGGCACCCAGGAACTGGATGAAGTACTCCAGGTGAGTAGAAGGACACAACCAGGGTGGAGCAGAGCGGCAGAATCCCCTCTCTTGACCTGCTGCCCACACTGCTTTTGATGCAGCTCAGGGTATGGTTGGCTTTCTGGGCAGTGAGATCATACTGACAGGTCTTGTTGAGCTTTTTGACCACAAATACCCAAAGTTCTTCCTCTCAGGGCTGCTGTAGATCCATTCTCTGCCCAGCCTGTATTTGCCCTTGTGACTGTTGCAGCTCAGGGGCAGGGCCTTGCATTTGGCCTTCTTGAACTTCATGAGGTTCACAGAGACACATCTCTTAAGTCTGTCAAGGTCCTAACTAAGCCCTTCCTTCAGGGTGTATCAGATGAAGACTTAAGTAAAGACTATCTGGTCTGCTCACTCTTGTGCACAATATACAGTGTGCACAATCTGTTGGATTAACAGGACAATGTTTCTCAGTGCACATGATATTCCTTTCTTTCATTTATCTCAAATTAGACAGTTTTGTGAAATACAGAAATTTTCCTACTGTCTTGAAAGTTCTGTAAAGGTCAGCTAAACCCACAGCAGATATTTGTAAGGCACAATGCAAATGTTCAATGCCACTGACAGCATGCTTCCATAGTCCTTATGTCTCATGGAACTTGCCTTGATTCTCTACAGTCCATGGAAGCTAAGAACATCTCTATCATAATATTTCTTTCATGTTAGGTAAATGAATTGTGCTCTAAAGAGCCTATCACTGTCCACTGGAAAACTTGCTCAGTTGTAGACAGACAAATTAAAGTTAGGTAAGAAGAGCTCCTTCATTCATATTAGAAATGTCACACATCTTACAACAGATATTAAAAGACTGTGATGGACTCTTCACTGATGGCTCTTCAAATAGAATAGAAAGCACTTTTTATACTGTGGTCCCAGATTTAGACTAGAACTAATTCAGAATACTTCTTTACCTTTTGTCAGATATGAAGTCTGATGCAATGATCACAATGGTCTTATCTGACCTTAAAAAATGATCACAGTTAATTTAATCCAAAAAGGATTTTGCAGAAACATTTCCTCATTACCTCAATTTTGCTACTTTAAAATTGTGCCATGAAACAAGTCTCATGATGTGTATAACCAAACCTAGATCTTTTATTTCTGCTTCAGCTCTTCAAATTCAATTTTGAGCTATAACAGAAATAAAATTAGTTATTAATTAATTTCCTTACAAAGACTACATGAATGGAATTTTTTTTAAAAAAGGTAGGAGACATAAAAGTAAATTTTTATCATCAAACCTCTAATACTATGGGATTGAAATTCATACAGAATTATTGTAATTGCATTTCACAGACGCATTACTCTTTTATCCTTTCTTGATAGGAATGTTTTTCTCATGGGTTGGACAGTAATATTTTTTCATCCATCCAAAACACAAGTATTCACTTCTGTCTTAGAAATCAAATTGTAGGAGATAAAATAGTGTCATATGTAATCAAATCTGACAACTTTGTTGCCTGCTTTTCATATTATCCCTAATTCAAAAACTAATTACTCAGTATGTTCTTCTGTTCCACAATCTTTATTATATGCCTCCAGAATTTGGTACTCAGTGCTGAAAGAATTCACTATATGTAGGTTTCAGTACAAGGTGTGCTCACGCCAAAGGAGTTCTAACACAACATAAAAATGCTCTCTCCTGCCGAAGAATTAAAATGTGAATAAGTTTTCAGGCTTGTAACCACTCTAAATTATAAATGTGACACAGTACACCACATATTTAACATCAAAGTCCTTAATGCTTTTATTAGTTAAAAATATTTTTGGCTCAGGTTTGAATCTTCAGCATTCACAAATCTCTTCTTAGTTTTTAATTGCAGTTTAGAAGACATATTGTAAACTCTTAAATATACTGTAGGTGCAACCTTTTATGTCTTATGGGTACAAGACATTTTAAATTTTACATGATAAAATTGAAGGTTCAACTTACCCTTTTTTTTTCTTTTTTTTTTTTTCTTTGGTAGCTTTGTGGGAGTATTTTACTTAAACTCAGAAGCGTGAAGAGGTGCTTAAGATACTCATACTCTCAACTTCAAAGTAGTAATATAAGCTTTTGCTTACAACCATGTGGGACATGTTTAGCTCTGGGCATTTATCATTTTGTAACCGATATATGGCCAATGAAAAAGATCTACTTCTTTCCATAACCTATTTTCCCCTAATAGAAAGAGTTTAAATTCCTTTGAGTAATGAGAATCACATAAAATCGTTTCAAAGCCAATTTTAAAATGGAAGAAGTTTGATTGAAAATATTACTTTGCTTATGTCTTACCCTCGTTTTTGTATTGGGAATCTGTCTTTCTGACTTCTAAGCATTAAATAATTTGCTGCCTTTTTTCTAAGTTTTGAAGACAGGAAGGAGGTTTCAGTGTTTTCACCACTCTCACATATAGTTGACTCCTTTAACATTTGTACGTGATGAGCTTTGATTGTGACCATGAAGACAGAGAAATCAAATTATTCTGGAGCACCTGAAAGGGCAGATGAGCCACAGGTTAGTTTGAAATAGTTTCTTGATATGAAGGCAGTGATAAGGCTGCTGTAGAACTCAAATGCATCCAGCCAGTAGTACAGGGCCCAGTGAGTCCTACTGTTACAGCTATGGCATGCTCCATAAATAAGAATGAAATTTGTCTCCACAGGTTAACTTCTATAACCTTCTGTGTATATTTATACAGAACTTTGAACAGGTTTTTTTGTTGTGTTGTTTTTTTTTTTAATTGTTTTAAAGAGAAAAGACAAAAAAAAACAGGGTACAAATTATTCTGGCTTCCAACTCTGTCATAATTAGACACTATAATTTAGTTGCACAATGAGTTATATCATGGGAGATGTCAAAGTGAAAATAAATGTCACTCTGTTGAATTATGTGTGTTCAAACTTAATTCAGGATGTTAACAAACCAAATTTATTTGGTTTATGGTTTGGGTTTTTTTTTTTACAACCCAAGTCTTTGGGATTTGCAAATGTGTGAGTTCACAAAGATTAGCAACACTGTTTTGCCTATGATTACATTTGAAATTTCTTCCAAATTCTCTCCACATGGTATAAAGTTATCAATTTTTAGTAAGACTATCCAATCACCACATTGTTAGAAGAACTGTATTTGTCTTAACGTGAATTTCATCTTTCCAGTTCAAGGTGTGATTGAAGAAATCAGTAAATAAATATAAAATATATTGATAGTTTATTTTTTCTGTACCATTTTCTCCTGCAATTATTTAACTTCGAACCTTAATTTTTATCAGTCACTAAAATGTTTATTCACAGCTGTTATTAATATTTCACATATTCCTTAAGACTTTTTCCTCCTGATATTTTACTCAAACCAATACATTTCAGTATTGGTTTTATGTTCTGACTTTTATTTCATTAAAATTATGTATTCGATTTCTTCTGAAATCAGATAATTAATTCCTAAGCTTTTTCTATATCAGCCCTGCAATGACTTTTGCATGTCATCATCCTCATGCACAGGATGAAACCAAGGTTCAGTGAAGTTATGACATTGAGTTCAATGTGACTAGGATAGGATAAAAAGGAATTTTTTACCATTTGATGCCCAATTATTCAATTCCCTTGCTTGGTTTGAAAGCACTTCTGTGACTACTATGCAGAACTGGATTTTTAAGGTAGAGATTTTTTTCAAAAATGTCTTTCCCTCTTTCTCAAGATGATTACAAACAAATTAAATTTAAAAGAAAACAAGGAAGGTGAATAGTCTTTAGCCTCTGTTTTTAAAAATACGGAGGTGATGTTATTAAGTTGTGTCATTCTCTGAAATGACATTATTTAGAAAATATTCTAAGATTCTATGACTTTTTTCAATACGTAACTGAAACCAGACATTCTTTTGAAGTAGAATTGCCTTTATTCTAGAGCTATTTTGGATAAAGTGTTAAGGAATTATTTGTTCTGTTACACTTGTTCCAAAGCGCAACAAATACAGTATAGCTACTGCAAATGACCAAGTGATACTGTATAACTTGCACTTCATAAGGGCAAACAAATTTTGAGAAGTTGTTTTCATGGCAAATAGAAAAATGACTAATGGAGATTAAACAATCAGCTGAGAAGTTTTAGTTAGGTCCAATCTCACGGAATAATAGAATGCTTTGGTTTGGAAGAGACAAAATTCCACCTAGTTCCATCCCCCTCGCCATTGGCAGTGATACATCCCGCTAGACCATGTTGATCAGGGCCACATCCAGCCTGGCCTTGAACATTTCCAGTAATGGGGCATCCACAGCTTTTCTAGGCAACATGTTCCAGTGCCTCACCACTCTCTGAGTAAAGATTTTCTTCCAAATATCTAATCTAGAACTGCTCTGTTTCAGTTTAAAGCCATTCCCCCTTCTCCTGTCACTACATGCCCTTGTAAAAATGCCTCTCTTCACTTCTCTTTGGAGCCCATTTTAGATAATGAAAGGCTGCTCCAAGATGGCCCCAGAACTTTCTGTTCTCCAGGCTGAACAACTCTCTTGGCCTGTCTTCATAGGAGATGTGCTCCAGCCCTCAGATCACCTTTGTAGTCCTCTCTACTCACTCCAGCAGGTCCCTGTCCTTTCTAGGTTGGGGGTCCCAGAGCTGGATGCAGCACTCCAGGTGAGTAGAGGGTCACAACCACCTTCCTCAACCTGTTTTCCATGTTTCTTTTGAGGCAGCCTAGGGTGCATTTGGCCCTCTGGGCAGTAAGTACACACTGTTGGCTCATGTTGAGCTTCTTGCCACAGAATCAAAGAATTAATTAGGTTGGAAAAGACCTCTGAGATCATCAAGACCAACCTTTGACTGAACACCACCATGTCAACTGCCCATGGCACTGAGTGCCACACCATGTTTTTCCTTAAACACCTGCAGGGATGGTGACTCCACCACCTCCCTGGGCAGCCCACTTTAGAGTCCTCCTCAGGCCTGGTCTCAAAAGATATTAAATTATCAACAAATAATAATTTGTATATAGTAATTACAGTATTGTTCCAATCTACAATGGACAAAAGTAATTTTCTTTCTGTTGTGAATTAATGAATTACACAAGATTTTTTACTTTTAAATTTAATCTATCTACCTGATCTGATGCTCTTTAATGGGAAAACAGTTTATTGAAGATACACAGCAACTCAAAGCTCTCTTATTCACATATAGTCTATCATTGCATGAGGTCAGGGCCAAGGGAATGGCTTTTTAGAATTGGCACACAAAGATATTTTGCTGGACTTCCTCAGTACATGAAAAATTACATTGCAGCTGGAAGAAGCACCACTATGAGTTCCAAAAAAGGCCAAGAAAACCTGAAGAATTTTTACTAGAAGTGCTGTCTTCATAGAAACTTTTCAAAACATGTATCTTCTAAAATTTAAATGGCACTTAATGATGTTTGAATATTATCACATCCCAAAGAATCTTAGGTGTTTGCAGCAAAGTTAATTAGTCCAACACCCACTCACAGCTGTGTTCTAAACTGTTTTACTCATTTGAAAAAAGTCCTAAAGTAGCATAAATATACATTTTGATTTTATATTTTATTTGAATATAATAATTACATTTATATATTAAAATGAACTTTCTAGATAATGTTTTTATCTTTTGAATAAAAGTTTCATTCAAGAGCTGCAAGAAGGATCCAGGTGACTACAAACCAGTCAGCCCAACCTTGACGCCTAGGAAGATGGTAGAGAAAAAAATACTGAAAGCCCTTTTCAAACACATGATGGACAATGTGGGAGTGATCAGCACAGATTTATGAAGAGAAAATCATGCCGTAAGAGTCTAAAATCATTCTATGATGAAATGACTACAGTACACAGTGGATGAGGAGCTATTGCTTATCTTGAATTTAGCAAGGCTATGAGTAATGCCTCCCATAATACCACCATCCCTGGAAGAGCTTAAAAAGCAGATAGATATGACACTTCATGATATGGTTTAGTGGGCATGGTGGTACTTGGTAAATTTTGGACTTGGAGGTCTTTTCCAGCCTTAGTGATTATAGATTCTATATTGTCCTCAACAAACTGATGAAGCACAGATTATATCTGCAGACACTGAGGTGAGCTGAAAGGTGGCTGAGCTGCTGGGCTCCGAGGCTGCGGCTAGAAACATGAAGCCCAGATGAAGGCCAGCCAGTGGTGGAGTTCCCAGAGGTCACTGCTGGGGCCAGTGCAGTTTAACCTCTTCAATAATTACCTTGATGATGGGACAGAATGCGAATTTGCAGACGATTTGCAAACCTGGGAAGACGTTTTGACACAGCATATGCTTATGCTGTCAAAAGAACTGTAACAGGCTAAAGAAATGGGCAAACAGTAATAGTGTCAGAACATTCAAGAAAGGGAATACTAAATCCTGCACCTGGGGAGGAATAATTACATGCCCAGTACTGACTGGGGACTAAATGGCTGGGAAACAGCTTTGCAATCCTGATGGAAGAGCCAGCAGTGTGCCTTTGCAGGAAGGAAGGCCAATAACTTTTTCTGGATTAAATTAGGAATGGGATCTCACCACCTGCCGGTTCACTGTGTGCTCCTTCCTCAGCACTGGAGAGGCCACAGCTGGAGTGCTGGGTCCAGTCCTGAGTTTCCTGGTACATAGGGTAATGAAAATAGGGAAGTGAGTTGAACTCAGCATCATAAAGATGAGCAAGTGTTTGGAGCATGTGACCTACATTTAGAGGCTAAGAAGCCTGCCTTGTCCATCCTGGTAAAGATATGCAGGGGCATCTTATTCACATATACAAATAACAGATGAATGCGAAAGTTAAGAATATGGAGCCAGGCTATTTCTCTGGAGAAAGGTCAAGTGGTGGTAAGCCATTACTGAACCAGGAAACTTTATTTAAACATAAGAAAAAAAAAAATCATGAGAGTATTCTAACACTGGAGCAGGTTTTCCAGAGCAGTTGTGCAATCTCCACCCTTGGAGATATTCAGTAGCTGCCTGGACATGACCCTGAGCAGCCTCCATTTGCTGACTCTCCTCAGAGCAGGAGGGGCTGGATAAGACAATTTCCAGAGGTCCCCTTTAACCTTAACTCAATCCTGAAATTCTGCTTTTCAAACATAATATGCTGTGCTGTAAGACTATATCCCCTACAATGTAGTGCTACTTAATGATAAACTAGATTTTCCCCAACCTGTGACTGCTTAAAGAGACAGGGGACTTCAAAAGAATCAGATTTACTTATGCGTCTGGTAATTCATGAGGATCTTTAAAACAAACTTCTCCCCGGTATCCATATGATCTATTGCTCTAACTAGAAAATTATGATAGTAAAAACAAGATCCTGCAATGAAATGTTACTTATTTTATTAATTACCTGGTCTAACAAGTGTTCTAAAATGTCAGAGGTAAGTTTTCTAAGAAGATAATGGCTTCAAATTCTTAAAAGTGTTTTGAACAAATATTAAAAATTCTGGCTTTATAATTGCAAGCATTAACACAGTTCTTATAGCCTGATAAACGAAAAGGTTACATAAACATTGCTGATATCCTGTTGAAGCTATTTAATTTTAAAGACATTTCTTGCAACTTTCTTCAGTAGTAAGATATTCAAAGAAATCACTGGAAATAATGGTTGAGAACTCAGAAACATTTTTCATTGTAACATCCATCTAACCCATTTTTTTATCCAATACACCTCATAACTTCTTGCTAAAAATAGAAATGCCACAGATAATAATTTATAATTAAAGCAAAAATAATTCCTCAGACTACGTATGCATTAAGCAACACATGTATTGCTAGCTGGAAACTCCCTGGCAAAAGTTCTGTGTTGATATGAAATTTATGAGACAATGTGATGACTATGTGTTAAATGCAAAATATTTTATTAGAAAATCTTGAGGCTTCTGGTGACCCACAGAAAGTAAAACTAGAGACATTTGATAAATTTTGGAATCTCCAGTCCTATAGCACATAGGCTTGGTGCACCTACACAAAACATGGCAATTTTATGCTCGATTGCTTTTGATGTGACATAAAAACTCAAGAATTCATACACTATGTCAGATCAAAGATATATCTAGGTCAGGATCTTGTGGCCATTAGTGACTGCATAGAAAAGAGTAAAAACAGAGCAAACATATTTGATGCTTTCCCTTAATAGTGTCTCATCTTCCATCTATTTTCAGTTCAGGGATTTTATGAAGTAGATTGCTTTTCTATGTACTTACAAACATCAGTGAATTTCTGTTCAATGAATTTGCCTAGGTATGCCCTTGAGTAGAAGTAAGTTTTAAATATCTATTATGTGAGATTCTGCAGAGCTCAGTGAGTCTCTGTTTTGTCAAAAGTCTTAAGAAAAAAGTTGAGTTCCTAAGAACTATAAACTCATAATACAGGATGAAAGTAAGGGTTAGTGAAATGCTAAAGCATTCATAATCAAAAAAATCTAACACTGTCAGAAGATTTTTTTTTGGATGCAAGTCTTTTCCATATATTTTACAATAGCAAAACTGAAAATTGTGAAACCACGCAAAATGTTCAACGATGCTACATTTAAATAAAGTCATTAAAAAATTACTCTTAGATATTTAAACTCAGATATTGTAGTTTGGCCTACCATTTAGCTGTCATGTAATTTGATATATTATCATATTATATACATTCTTGCTCTTCAGTATTAGCACAATTTTAGTAAACATATTCCTCATCATATTTATTCCCTCTATTTCATTTCTAAGGTCTTCCTAGTCATGACTATGTCTGATGAATACTGTTGTTGTTATATGATTGATGAGTAAGTTAACATTAAAAAATTTCATGGACTAATTCTCTAGGCTTGTTGCAGAATATTCTATATAAAAGGCACTGGGGTTTTTTCATATCTTTCTTACAGTGCTTTGAAAGACTGAGCATTGAAACAGCCCTTGCAAATATTAATGGCATCAATCTGTTAAAACCAGACAGATACTTTAGGCTCCCATGGTTTCTTCTACCCAAATCAAAGTTACTCTTTATCTTTCTCTTCTCACTTAACTGAGGAACAAAAAAAAAAAAAGTTCCTTTTTGTCCCTTGAACCTCAACCATGATGAGTGACTCCTGGAAAGCAAATTCTTTCCAGGACTGTTCACTGATTAGAAACCAATTGAAAATGGGAACTTTCTTCATGCACAGCACCAAACTAAAACAGCTCTTCATGTCTTCCAAAGATGAAAGAGGAACTTGACCCACAGCGGACAAGGGCACCACCTGCTGACACCTGCCCTTTTGCTGACTTCCCTCCTGCCCTGCACTGAGTCTGATCTCTGTTCAAGGGAAGAGAACCAGCAATTTTCAAAATCCCTTTGGATATTCCACGTTCTTAAAGCAAATGCTTCTTCAGGTACCTCAACTTTCAGCTACGCTTTTGGGTCTTGGATTCTTGGTCCGAAATTCCTCATTTCTTCTTCCTCCACACTACACCATCTGGCAGTGTTTTTTTTCTCTTCAGTTTTCCAGAACTGATTTTTCCTGACCAGCTTCCTTTTGATTTTACACAGAATTCCAGAAAGCAATAATCGGGATACAAAAAGAGGAAGCCATTACATGCTTACCTGTGGAAAAAAAAGCATTTCTGGAAATGCATGTTTTAAGACTACAAAATTCAGAAGAACAACTTTAAAGAGAAACGTAGATCATAAAATACTCCTTTGTCAAGCATTTTCAAGATTTTTTTTTTTCCATAAATTTCACCCAAATCTGATAATTGCTGTGGCTGATGATTGGACTGTGAGGCAATTTATACTTCTAAGAATATCTATTTTTTTCTTCTTTTTAAAGTCTTTTTGTACTAAAATTCTTTATTGAGAAGACAGGATCATTAATGGTTTTTGAATCAGCCACTAATTTACTTACCATTTGCCTGAAGGACACAGCTTTAACTGTAGCTATTTTTCTGTCATTAACAGTCATTTTAATTTACATTTAAAATGCTATAAAAATTATTTTGTAGAAATGTTATCTTTAGTTTTAAACAATGGAAAATGTTTTGATTAATTTTGGGATTACTAGAACAAATTGGCATTAAAGTAGGTTAAAAAATCATGAAATGCCTTTGATCAAGAAAACTTCTGGGCTCCCTGCCAATTTCAAAAGAAAAGAGAGATATTCAAGGTAAAGATGTTGGTGTTTAGCTAGTGTCTCTGTTAGAATCTGGAAAAAGAGACCCTTACATTTTGAGTCCTTACATATACAAGAATTCTTGATGAAATTAATTGGGGAAAAATAAAACAGTCAAAAAAAATGTTTCTGTAGCAGACAAAAGTAAGATGCAGATATACAAAAATGAGCAGCAGCATTTTCCAGGACTAGAATACTCTTGTACATAAAGAAGTATGTATAAGCTATAATGCTAAAATAAATAGTACAATCTCATGTAACTCTTGTAGCATATTTAAAGAAGAAAAATTCAAATAGGCTCTAAATTACCTTTGAGACATCTCAAACATAGGTTGTTTGTTTCTCTGGGGTTTTCCATTTTTTATGTCTTTTAAGACAAAACCAGGAAAATAACAGTGTAGTCTTCTGAAAATAGTTGCATGAGGAACCACAAACTTTTCAGGGGGAAAAAACGGGACAAGTCTTAGTTGTTAGGAAGGAATAAGCATCTATTATGGGCAGGAAGATATGTCACCACTTGGGAACATAAACTGAGAACATCCTTTAGATAAGGATCCTTGCAATCTATGTTCTCCTCCCATCAGATCAGAGGGTGTCAGGCTCTTCTGACAGAACAATTCTGTACTAGAAAGGGAAGGAGAAAGTCTTTTTAATTAGGGCCCTTTTCTATTAAATATTTATGGCATTGAAAAATGTTGCAGTAGGCAAAAAAGGGACTCACAAGGATATATTTCCTGATGATAACCAGATCTTTTCCTGGGAACAGAAACAGAAGAGAATGATCCCACCAGTCAGCTGAACAGCCTAACAGCAATATTAGACACCTTTGCTCAAGTTGTGTTCTATACATAACTGAGAAATTATTAAAGCAACAGGTTTTTTATTGACTTTCAAAATTAATGTATATATTTAAAAAATTTCCTGACAAAGTGGTCCATGGAAAAGGGTATACTGCATATTTACTACACAATATATATACTGAAAAAACCAAAAACTCCCCCAAAGGACTTTAAGAAGAAATGCTTGAGCCATGCTTTGTACTTCATGTCATTTAAGCAACAATAAAATCTGCCATACAAAATGTTTTATTCCCTTTTTCTTTTTTATGCAGCTTATTCAAAACATGTAAGTGCTCAGAGGAAATCAGATTAAGACACATAACATTATGAATCTGGTCTATCTGTGCCTATAACTAGCATCTCAGTAGAAAGAAAAGGCAAAATGTATATTAAAATACACCTAATATGTGATATGATTAAGGAATATCTACTACTTTTGATGAACAGAACTGTTTTATGGCATTTTAATATATATTCATTATACATTAAAGTTATTATTTAGGTCATAAAAATTGACCTAAAATTTACCAAACTATGTTAAGTACATTCTTTCTGAAAATCTTTTCTGAAAGTTATTTGTCAAAATACATTGTAATGTTATTAAACATGGATTGGAATGAATGCAAAATTATTCTACCACAAGCTACTTCTGGTAAAATATGATAGTGATACAATCTATTACCTCTCTTGTTTGAAACTCCAGGCAAGGGTCTCCATTTGTTATCCTTGATTGTCCATGTATGGCTGCTTAGATGAATGGATCAGTGATAGAAATAACCTCCTAAAGGCTATGTTTCAGAGACCTCCCAAACAGCTGAAAAAAGATAGTTACAATGACTTATAGTATCAAAATTAGATCCCCAAGTTCAGAAGAACCAGCAATTTGGGGATATTTTTCTCTGATGGATGACCCAAAATGTGCAAACAAGGAGAGGTTAGTTGTAAGACTAGTTGCTATGAAACAGCTAGCAGAAATGGACAGATACGATCACAACATGAGTGCCATCTCCTTTACTTCAAGATCAAGTATTCAGTAGTTTCCTAAAATTTATGAGAAAGACTGGCCCTAACTCATTTTTGCAAAACTCAATGATATTTTATCCAGTGCTTTCTCAGTTACCTGAACTGTTGTAGATGAAACTCTACTTTTTCCAAGTCACCACTCCACTGCTCAATGAAAAATGAACACTTCATTTTCTTTAAGTCGTTATGGCACTGCTGGCTCTGAAGAGAAATTTTAAACTACAGTAATAATCATGACATATTAGTTAGAATAGTTGACAGAAACTGTTTCCAACCTCACAGTTTTATATACAACACTTGAGTCGCAATAGAATTGCTTCTCTGTTTCCTACTTCCTACTATTTCCTACTTCAAATGAATTAAAATTGTATTTTGCTGGCAGTGCAAAGGCTGAGCATGGCAGATCAGGCCTCACTCTATTTTCACATTACTGCAAACTAGGAGACACTTGTGAAACAACAGATTTACACTGCTATAAAATTATGTAAGTGGGCTAAGCAAGCAAAAATAACAAGCCCCTTCTAAAAATGCTTGGAACTCCTCCAATAAAAAGGTTATGCTTCGGAAGATGAGCTTAGTCTTCAGATGAGGTGGAAATGGACACTACAAACCATAAATGCTCATAGCTGGCATAGTGGCTGAAATCCACACATTTGTGACCTCAACATTTGCCTGCTGCAACAATTTCTAAACTACCAACCCAGAAGAAAAGCTTATTGCTACAGGAAAAATAACTTGTTCAAATTGTAGAAGGATGTTTATGACATAGGTGGTCAGTAGCATGAAGATGGAGAGGATATAGGAACATAAATAAAACTCGCTGCACCATTGTGAAGCTCTGTCATCTATAGTAGCTTCATGATATATGTAGAAGCAAACCTAAGGTAAAGAATTGGGGGGTCATGGTACTCAGAAATAATCCCAAGTCTCACCAACGAGATTGCTAATTCTTCAGTCACCACAGTCTCTGAGGAAATTCTCAATATACTGCATGATAAATCTCTTAGTGAAAATAACAGCAATGAAGACAGAAGAGGACAGTGCTGCTTAAATCTGGATCTCAGTGCTATGTCTGCACTTCAGAATAAAACACATTTTTCTTTCTTTAATTCAGATACAAACACACACACACAGAGGGGAGGGAAAAGGAGCTGTTATTTTATTCAAGAGTGTAAAGTGCTGAAAAGCCACAGCAGATCTTGCATGTAAGTTTTTGTGCTGTATCAGGACAAGACTACCAACAAGAACAAAATATGCAAAGAGTGAATGTCAGAAATGTTCATACTTGTCAAACCAATATTTCACATTGGAAATTTAGAAACAGAAAAAGACTATCTCTGTTAAAAAAAAAAATAGGAAAAATACCTGAAAAAAAAAAGAAAAAAAAGAGAAGGAATATTTATTCCATAGTAACTTTTGTGTGTTACTGCAAAATAGCAAAACTGAGATACTGGTTATGATTTAAGACACCCACTTGTCAGTAGCTAGCACAATAAATTGGTAATTGTTCACAAAACCAGCTAAAACATATCTATTGGTTTTACATGTACTGGTAAAGGAGAACTGGCACCATAAAATACTAAACCCTACAACTTTTTAGCTTCTCTGTCACATCTCAGTGCATTTAATATCCTTCTGTCACATTATTTATGACTTCACAAAGAAACCAGTTATTTCCCATTATCTCTTCAATAAATAAGTAAAGCAGAGCATGCTGCAGCACCACAATTCGTTAATGAGATGCCTACAAAATCGTCACGGTGTCTGGTCTCAGAAGCTTGCACAGCATCTAACTGTAGAGTTCACCTCATCCCCAAAGAGTAACTGCAGTTTTTACACATTGATATGTTCCAACCTGATGGCTGAGACACACATTTTAAAGTGGATTCCATAAAGTAAGTAAACCTTTCCATGACACATTTAATATTTAAAAAAAAACAAAAATTCTGCAAGTGTTTTCAGTTTCCATTAATATTTCCACCAGTCTATCATAAGAGTGTTGCCTTCTTTTCTTATAAAGGAAACAGGTCACAACTTTTACCTTGGATTTAATGTGGGAAAAATCTGATACCAGCTCCCACTGGAATGAACTAATGATATAGAAATATTACATTATATATCATGAGACATAACTAAAACCCTGATCTGACCTGCTGAAGAAAAAAAAAGCCTCTACATTAGCTCCTGAGGGCTTTGTCTTCAACCACAAATGCTGGGAGAAATCATTACATTTTCCACCCATTTATCTATATTGCTGCTTAATAAAAAAAATGCACAGGTAAGAAATTTTCCTCTTTTGTTCTTAGATCAGTAAGACTTTCACAAATTAAAAGAAACTACCAGGAAATTACTTGTACATTTAAAAAGACAAAATACTTACCAATATTTTTCAAATACAGAGTTTCCTGTAGTTTCTACTAGCCTTTTTATCACAAGATATAGTGTTCAGAATGCATATTTCTTTAGTTTTGTTCACTGTACATTCTCTCATTTCATTTCACTAGTTTGTTGTATAGTTTCATAATATTCCTGTACATTCTTTTCTTCTTGCAATATTTTATATATTGGATCAAAAATTGCAGTTGTGTTTTCCACTATTTATTAAAGTCACTATCAAGGACAGAAGATGTAAAAGCTGTGAGTGTTTTATGGTTTTCCTCTTTTATTCAACTACCAGAAAAATATTTATCTGAGACTCTTTAAATACATGTACAGAGACTACTGTAGTATAACCATAATGCCTCAAGAGGACATATTTTTTTCTGAGGTGACCTGTTCAGTATATTCTGAATACCTTTCTCCTAAGCAAGTTGCTGTCACTCTGTTTGAGTGGACAATGTCATTAGAGAAAAGCACCTTGGGCAAAGAAGTTTGAAAATGGAATGTGGAACAGTTAAATTACATGAGATCATTAAACAGAGCAGGACTCCAGATCTGAATGGGGGAATAAAAAGGAATAAAGAAAAATAATTCTTGGCTCAGAGATCATAACCATTTCATTTTTTTCTCCTGGAATGGGATTCAAGTAGAAAGTGAAGACACTTTTGTTCCATGTAGGTAGGTTTTCATATGTGAGTTACTATTGAAGCTCACGTTTCAGCCATTGAGTGTACAGAGTGATTTACCTCACCTGAAAATAGAGATATATATTTGAGTATCTCATCTAGGGTAGTACTTAAACACTCTAAATTCAGTTGCTTTTTTTCTTCAAGAGAAACAGAAAAATCAGCATTATTTGCATATAAGATAAGGAAAAATAAATTTCTCAGGCAAAAGAGGAAATCAGACATAAGATGATTGGTAAAATTTCTGGAAGAGTAAATGTCAGCAAAGAAACTTTTTTAGCCAACAACCAATCTCAGGCAATAAGCCTAAAGAAACATGTTTATCCACAAAACTCATTTACACATGGTATATGATTACTGTTTAATAAGCCATTTCCTTCCAGGAAACAGTTGTGAATATGCATAAAGTCATTCATGCACTGCATTCATGTCAACAAAGCTGCAGTGTTCCCTGAAATGGAGTAACACCCAATAATAAAATCTAGTCTCTCTCAGTCCTTACAGGATTTTCAGAGTATTGGCATTCATCTCTCACATCAGAAAAAAAAATAACTGCAAGTTTACTTGTTTTTCATTAAACAAATTATTTGTCTAATGGTTACCATGTATTGGAGGAAGGAAGGAATTCCCTGTCATCACCGAAGGAACTGTGATGATCACTAGAAGTGATGGATTTTAATGTGGAAAGGCAAGCAAGCACACAAGTCCACATAATAAACATTGTGCTGTTGATAAGTCTTAGCCAATCATTCATTTTAACTGATTGACAGATTCTTGTTAGGGAAATGAGTTTTTTTCCTTTATACACATTTTATATACAGGATCAAAGAACCATCTAGGTTAGAAAAGACCAGTAAGGCATTGAGCCAAACTGTGAACCCAGCACCTCTGTGTTCACCACTAAACCATGTCCCCAAGTACCACATCTACTAGTCTTTACCAACTCAGGGATGGTGACCCAACCACTTTCCTGGCAGTCCATTCCAATGCTTAAGTCCTTCTAGTAAATATTTTTTTTCTCCATTCAATCTAAACCTCCCCTGGAACAACTTGAGGCTCCTGTACTGTCATTTGTTACTTAGGACAAGAGATGGACCCACCTGGCCACAACCTCCTTTTAGGTAGTTTTAGAGAGTGATAAGCTCTCCCCTGAGCCTCCTTTTCCCCATGCTAAAGAACCCCAGCTCCCTCAGCTGCTCCTCATACAACTCACTCTCTTCTGGACATGCTCCAGCCCTTCAGTGTCTTTCTTGTAGTGAGGGGCCCAGAACTGGACACAGTGCTGCCTTACCAGTGCTGAGTACAGTATATGACCTTATCCTACAGTTAGCAGGATAATCCCAAAATATAGGCAGAACTATCCATTCAAATGTCCTTTATGCCAGAAGAATAAGGAGGAGATGTAATATATGACATATTTTTCACTGACTATTTCAGTAAACAGACCAACCAAGAGATAAAACCTTTATTGCTCTAAATAGCACTGTTATACCAGCCCAAAATTAGATACATCAGGCTCTGTCTGTCATGTTCTCTTATGATATTAGTGCATGATATACTTTCAAGGTTGCCTGAAAGCTTCTGTGAGTTAGCAAGGCTTTTGATAAGCTAATGAAAAAAATGCCAAGTTGTTCCCCTTTTAGCTGTAAGAAGTTCTGAGCAAATTCTCTACTCCAGTGTCGATTATGACCATTTCTGTCATGACATGTGACATATTCAAGGTGGGATCTCATGTATGACTCAACATTCATGTTAGCAGAGGAGATGCTGTATCATTTACTTCCCATTAAGATTTTCCTGACATAAAACAGATAAACCCGTTACATCAGAAGTTGGAATGTACTATCTTACTGCTTTCCTGTTGATGAAACTATGCTTCAAATACATATAATTAAACTCTACCATTTGTTTTTCTCACCCTGTGTCTTCATAAGGCACTGAGAGCAATATATGTATTGGAGGAATGCCTGTTAACACTCCAAAGATTTGGGATAAAATCCTTAGAGTTTGACATAATTCAAGAAAGTAATTTTTGTCCTGGTCAATATCTTGCTACAGGTTTTGATACAAAAGCTTTATGCAAAGCCCTCTCAGGTCAAACCAAAGACTATTTGATTTCCATGGGCTTTGGATCAAATGAATAGCACTAAATCCAGCAAGGCATTCAAGGACTCACAGAAGCTACAGCATTTATCTATCTTACATTGAAATTTTTATTAAGTTTTTGTGTTCTGCAGCTGACAAAAGTTCTCATCACCTTGTAGATTATGAACTTCGATTATACGCTAAAGAAAGTAACAGTAGTAAGTTGAGTGAGTTTAAAGCATCTGTTTTTCTGTTTGCACAATTTGTTCTATGGTAATCTTGGAGACTCAGAACCTTTACTTAAGGTACTTAAGAACAGCTATAATATATTCATTGTTGACAATGCTTTAAAAAGTATTTAGGAAGAAAACTATCTCCTTCATCTAAGCTTGATGCAACCCACAGTAGTTTCCATTAACTGAGAACATGAGAGGAGGTGATGAATTAGTGTAAAACTAAAGCCCTGACCACAGCTGGAAGTAAATGACATGGTTAGGACAGAAGCAAAGGCAAGAACACCATGATACCACACCAGTTATACTGTCAGACATCTGTAGCTTCTACCCAAGGCAGAACTTGTATCTTTTTTCTTTGATGTGCACTGGTGGATATCTTGCCATTAATTTTTCTAATTGTTTTTTAAAGTAAAAAAAAGAAGGTACCAGTCCTGCCTGGTTTATAGCCTTTCACCATTAGATGAAATTGTTCTTTCATAGCATTGTTTCTGAAAATATTCTCCATTTGACACATGGATGAAAAGTCAAAATTGCTTTGAACTGAAATCCCAGAAGCAATTCGAATCAAACAAGCCAAATGTGTAATTTTAGATTTTTGTTCTACATTTCTAAAAGAAAATTAATAAAAAGTAAGTGGGTTTCATTCATGTATTTTTGGAAACAGGAAATTAATAAATTATATTTTCCAACTACATTTTATTTTTATCAAAGTCTCACATAAGAAAAAAGTTCAAAGACTCCTGAAGAGATTTTCTATTACTTTACATCACAAGAGCTCTTGATGTTTCATTGTGAAATTTTTAGAAGAAATATGAGGTTTCTTTGGGAAAAAGTTTTAGACATTTATTTGAATATATTCAACTCGTTCTGATATTATCTTAGAACCATAGAACTTTATGGGTTGCAAGGGACTTCAAAGATCATCAACCCCCCGGCCTTGGGCAGCCCCATCCAATTTGGCCTTGAACACTTCCAGGGATGGGGCATCCACAACCTCTTTGGGTTACCTGTTCTCATGCCTCACTGTCCAGTAAAGAATTTTTTCCATCTAATCTAAATATCTCCTCTTTTAGTTTAAAACCATTCCTCCTTGTCCTATCACTATCTGTCCATGTAAAAATTTGCTCTCCCTCATTTTTATAAGTTCCTTTAGGTACTGGAAGGCCACAAAAAGGTCTCCCTGGAGCATTCTCTTCTTCAGGCTAAACAACCACAACTCTTTCTGCGCTGTCTTCATAGGGGAGGTTCTCCAGCCCTCTGATCATCTTTTTGAACCTCCTCTGGACCTGCTCCAACAGGTCCATGTCTTTCTTGTGCTGAGGACTCCAGAGCTGGATGCAGTACTCCAGGTGGGGGTCTCACCAGTGCAGAGCTGGAGAACCACCTCCCTCTGCCCTCCTGGCCATGCTGCTTTTGATGCAGCCAAGGATGTGGTTGGCTTTCCTGGCTGCGAGTGCACAGTGCTGGCTCATGTTCAGCTTTTCATCCATGAGAACCCTCAAGTCCACCCTTCAAGTCCCTGTCTGACCAACTGGGAGATAAGAATATTGTATGGGACCCTGTTGAGGCCTTATCGAAGTCTAGGTAGATGACACTGGTCTGTCTTCCCTTGTTGACCACTGCAGTCACTCCATCACAGAGGGCCACCAGATTGTTCAGGCACGATTTGCCTTAAGAAAGCCATGTTGGCTGTCTTGAAATATTTCCTTGTGTTCTATGTGCCTTAAAACTACTTCTGTGAGGATCTGCTCCATGATCTTCCCAGGCACGGAGGGAAAGCTCACCAGTATGTGCTTCCCTACATCCTTCTTTCCTTCCTTTTTGAAAATAGGAGGGATGTTTCCCTTCATCTGACTGCAAAAGCTCTTAGCTTTTTTATAATTCTCTGATCAAAATCAGTAACTATGACCACTAAAAGTTACCAATTTTTATACTGCCGTAAAGAAATCATGTGGACAGGTGTGTTTTTCTTTACTTCACACTCTGAACCTGTTGCAGTGAACCTGACTGAAAGACCACAGTACACTGGAGAGTTAGTGATTCACATAACAGTGAAACCAAGTAAGTATAGCAGACCATGCTGAATGTCCACCACAGCCTTCAGGCTGTGCTCTTGTTGTATGAACACATTGTCTGCAGGACAAACCTGCCCAGATCACTTTAAGAGAGGAGCCTGCAGGTAACTGGGTAGTGGTGATTACTCCACGTGTACAACCTTGCCTTCATCTGAAAGTGCAGCAAGAAATTGTCATGAAAATATCCTTTATTAACAGGGTTGTTTTATGGCAAGAAATAAATAAAAATTATGCAATACCACAAAGAACCAAAAGAGAGATCTCTGCATGCACAGATCTGTGCAGCATGCTGTGGAAAAATCCCCTCAACCCATCCAATGCAGAGTTCCCAGCATCTGAAGGGGTATGAGATTGACTAGACAACTATATTCCTCTTTACATTATTAAAACACCTATTTTTCTTAAGTCATTTGTTGTTGTACCTTTCTTGTCAAGATTCAGAAAGAATCCTGCTTCAGTCTCTCACCTCACATCCGACCACTCTACCCTGGTGCAGAACACTAGCCACTGTCAGCCTGCTTTATTGAAGGAGTAAAAACTCAGTTTTTGACACTGTCTATATCTATTTCTCTCTAGCTAACTAGGTAGGTAAATAATTTCGCTGCAGACTGGCTTCACAGGTCCCTGTTCTCAATTTGATTTGAAAGGCAGTGGAAAAAGGGGTTGGCATAATAAAAATATAACTTCAAATCTCAGAAGTATGTAAAAAAACTTGTCTTCATACCAGGATTTGCTCCAAGGACAACTTAGAAGTAAGCAAGAAGCTTAAGAAAGAGTTTCTTTTTCCATCATTATCATCACTCTTCTGGCTTTTCAAAACCGTTAGCTTGAACTGCAAATGGAAAGAGTACTATTTTTAAAAAGTATTAAATCAAAATTGTTACCTCAAATGATGAAATAACCACTGCTTCCCCTCAAAGGAGAAGCAACGTTTCATTAGTTATGCAGGATAGCACTTTTTCTTTAAAACTTATTTGGAAGTTTATGATAAAGCTGGCCAGTTGAGGGGAAGATAAAAGAGGAAATATTGTTTCTTCTGTAGTTCATTCATCTCTTTTCACAGAAACAAACAAAAAACAATATGCCACTTAATGCATAAAAGAGCAGAATTTCACAAACTCTTACACAAGAAAAAAAGGGAACATACTGAAGGAAATGTTATTTCACACTTGCATAGAACTGTATTAGCTGGCAAATTTGAGATTTGCTGTTCTGGAAAAGCAGATCATGAAGACAAACTAAAATGAGGTAAACCAAATCTTTGTTGATAAAAGGATTTCATACCAAATTACAGAATTCCCTTACCAGAGAGATTGGTATGATTTGCAGAGAAGTGAACAAAGTTCAGAAGGAAAATGAGAAAGACAAACTCTGAAGCAGTTTTGACCATAATGCCCTGTCATGGCCTTTAAGATTCTGTAGTACTTCAGTCTAGAGGCAGCTTTAGAGAAAATGATATATTTTTATTTTTCCTATTTTTGAATTAAACATGAAAATGACTACTGCAATGAGTAGAGCGCCCCTGCTGAAATTTATTGTAGTGTGTCTCTAAAATTTTCTGCTGCTGTCTGCTTCACAGCAATGCAGGCAGTGCCTAATTGCAGTCTAGATCTCTGAGACCTCCTGGAAGAACAGTGAAATGGGGGGATATGTCTTGTATGTCTCCATTGGGACACTTCAGAAATGAACAGTGTGGAACAGCTAACAAGACCACCATGTGGCTTGGTCTTTAGGTTTCCCGTTCAGAAGAACAGGAATAGTTTACAACCCTTTGAAGGGTAATCAAGGTATTCAAGCTCTCCATTAACTCACAAACATTGCTATTTGAAGAATGACTTCTTTCCTGCAGAAAATTACAGTGGATACTTACATTTTCTTTCAAATTTCTAGAGGCTTATTCTAAACCATCACAAACATTAAATCTCCCTTTTTTTTCAAATTTAAAATTTTTGTTGTGTTGTTTGGAAAAGGACAAAAAATTGGCAAAAGCACTGAAGCGGTCCTCAGGGCTAAAAAAAACAAGAATATTTTGAGTTTAAATGTAGCAAATATGTTGCCTTTTTGATTAAGTGGGTATTGCCATCAAATGCCAAGCATGTACTCTGCTATGATCTTTGACAGGAATATATTATGGGCCTTTCACAGTTATGTAACTTGGGAACATTGCAGACAGTTGATCAAACCAACTACCCACAGAGCTTGGGATTTATCTCATCCATTTCCACTTGGTATTTAAAGTCTCCACTAATTATAATAAATTTCATTTATACTCAGTGCAGAGGACTGAGCACATCCAGATGCCTGCTTCTCTTCATTACCTTCTAAGTGAGAAAAGGATGACTAGTTCAGAACTATTTAACTTTTGGAGGAGTAAGTTAAGACCTATAAATATCTCCCAGCGATAGTAAGCAACTGGCAGAGAAATAAGTTGGAATTCCACCTCCAGATTCTTCCATAATAATTCTATTGTACAGCATGTCCTATTTGTCTCCTTTAAAATAGTTTTATGTCTTTATTGCCTTTAAAAACCACGCACCTAAGATATGATCTCTAAATTCTATAGCTATATCCTTCCACACAAACATAGGAACTGGGAAATGAACTATGTACAGACAACATGAAAGGTTTATTTAAGGAAACCTTTCTGTTGCATTTGGATTTGTTTGCTTTGAAAACAAAGGAACCTCTGAGAATACCTAGAGAGCTAGAATACAGGTATCAGAAAGTATATTAAAGCAAAAGATACACCACTGAGAGAAACTAAAGAGGTGAATCAATCTGTTTTCAGCCTTTTGATATAAGTATCTTTCAAAACAATTTATGTGGATCTAAATGCATACTTCCATCCATTTTTCTGTCCAGTATTCCAAATCATCCATCGCTTTGCTCTGTACTTACTTAGTTTGTTTGCAAAGACATAGCAAGCAGTGCACACTAAATTGTGACTACATAGAGTAATAGGGAAAGCTTATATACAGTCTGGAAAAGTGTTGCAAGACCACAAAGCTCTTTCCTATTGCATGGCCAAACCCACTGTAAATCCACTCCCTGGATGACTGCCTGACAGACATCGTGCTGTACTCATGGTGTGAAGAGGGCTCAGGGCAGACAGCTGCCAGAAGGCAGTTTGCATCCAAAGGGATTTGGGTAGTCCACTCCAGGCACTCTTTTCTGTCTTCTAGAGATCTGAAACAAAACTGGTTTCTATCTTCCCTTCCCACAACTAGGATTTTATCTTGCATGTGCACTGTTGCACAAAGATGTCTATATTTTAAAATCATTGGTCATCTGTGCCAGACACAACGAGCCAGCACCATCTCCGGTCTGCAGCTGTGCCTGTCCCCAGAGGAGGAGAGACTGTCACAGCTCTGCCAGTGCAGCAAGAGGCTGAGCTGCGCTGAAGGGCTCACCAGCATGACTAGCAACATTGCTTCTACCATGAATTATTTAATGCACTAAATTTTGAAAATTTGGGCCTTCACAGGAAAGAAACTGTAGGCTGAAGGAATGATGATAGTTTTCAGCAGGCTTTCAGCAGCTGCAACTTCTACAGTGATCCGACTGTGATGGGATGAAGGGAGAGAGGTGTCAGAAGAAGCACGTGGTCTGAGAAGGACAGTATACATCTTACCTGGGTGGTTTGTTTTTGTTGTTTTTTTTTTCTGTAAGGAGATTCCTTTTTAATATTTGTCTCTAAAACTTGGCACCTTTTAAAACATAGTATATGTTGATTACTTTGCTCACAAGCAAATCAGATAAAACTTGAGCTTCCCTTTCACTTGGAAAATAACGAATACTAAATATGTTAAATCATTAAGCCAGTCCTTGGACAGATTTACTCTAAACTATCTGTCTGTGGGAAAGTTTCAGTTTGAACTCTTTCAAGCTTCCATCCAGATGTTAAAATTGCAGATTCCACCTAAATTCTCAAACAGAGTTTACAATATTGAAAGTTTCTTTTTATATAAATACATATCAAATAAATACAAGAGACACCTGCAAGCATAGCTCTCTCTAGGTGTGTGAGAATAGGTGTATATACTCTGTCCAGTTCTCCTGTCTCTAGTCCATGATATCCATGTTTCAACCTGGATTTTATCAACTGATGTAAACAAAAGCATCAATAACAAACCCAACCAAAAAGCTTAGAAAAACTAAAAATTTTCAATTCTAGAAGTAGTAAAAGATACTGTGGTATTTATATTACAAAGAGTTAAAAAGAGTTGTTACTAACGATTGTTTGATGCTGCTGTGTCTTCAAAAGAAAGGCCACAATTCTTAACCTGTTGTATACCAACAATGAAGTGATTAGATACCCTAAACCAAAAAGGTATATAGGCTCTTCACAAACAGATTTGGAAAACATCTTCAACCTCTCTGCTTTTTATTCCTCTGTGGGAAGAAGGAGAGTAGGGGACCAGCATGTTGCAGCTGTCATCCACCATGTCAAAGAGCATCAATTTTGTTCCTAAGCAACTCTGCACAGTGCACTAGTTGCTGCCCACAGCTGATAAGGATGCTCAGGGAATTGTTAAGTGGCTGCAAGTGGAAGAGATAAAAGTTGGAGAAAATGAAAGTAAGGCCACTAACACAATAATAAAACTCCTATTTTGGCCTGTTAAAAAGGGGTATATGAATAGTAGCAACAATGACAAGTTAAGGATCCCACTCATATTATGTGTGCTCTCATACAGAAAACTCTCTTGATTCATCTTACTGAAAGAAGCAGTGAGTTAGGATGCAAAAGACACATTCAAACTGTTAAGGTGTTACACAATCCTAAATTAATTCCTTCACAACCTCACAGTGTAACTCAGCCATTTACAGGGAATGCCTGGATAGCCAAGCTTTCAAGTGATAATTTGAAAGAGTGTTCCTTGTGTATCAGCCAAAATATTTTGAGAATCTGCCAGTATAATTCATAGAAAAAAATCTGTATCTCTGGATACACATTTGAAAAAAGTTAGGGTTTGGCCTCAATTTTTTTTCCCCCTGAAATAATAATTAATTAAAGCATGTTAATGTATTATCATAAAATTAGGCTATTATAGATACCATTAAGGAGGTTCACAGTTACTTCATAATCAAAAATTAATTCTCTTAATCCAAGAGATTTAAAACTGTAGTGAAACATACTTACTTTACTGTAATTTACCAAAGTACTCAGAGTAATTAAATAAAAACCTAGAAGTTAGTTTATACTGTCTTTTATATTATCAGAAGTCTTAGCTAAGGACACTGAGTCTTCAGTATAATCAAACAGCTAAATTTATTTATACAGATACATATTTTATAACATTTTTGTTTTAATACTGATATTATAATAGATCTTATTAAAAAAATATACAAGTGTTCTCAATATTGGGATTTTTTATTCTTTTTTTTTTTTTTTTTAATATAAAGCCCTAGTGCAAGTGGTAGTAAGTACAAAACTGAGCTAGACATCATCTAGTTAAACATCAGCTCACAAATCACAGTGCTTCCCCAAAGAGAAAGATCTGTGATATAAGATGCTTATCTCGGGAAATATTTTTTTTTACAAAGAATCAGGAAAAAACAGGAAAATGTGCTTTAAATCTGCTTCATTTAGGAACAAAGATTAAGGTAAAAATCAACTAGCAGAACTGTAGACTCTGCTTACAAAGTTCATATTACTGCACAATAAGAAAACTCAAAGGCGGGCAAAGTACTTCTCAAACCTCCTACATAAATCTACAATGTTCATTAAAAAATCAAATAGACACAAAATAAGAATGTTTGCCATCATACCAGAGGAGGGGATGAATTTGCAGTGGTCAAAATCAAAAAAATTACCTTTTTATCTTTTCTTACCACACATCAGAATCTTAACAAATTTACTGCGTATAAGCTAAATAAGAGACCTATTGAAACCAATAAATCCTCAGATCTCACGTTTATTTGAAAAATGGAATCACCTACCTGAAATGGTTTCATAGTTTTTCACACTGTTTCTAAAAATATTTTCATTGATAAGATCTACATGCCATGGCTTCCATTTCTTACATATCTTTTCATGCTGAACTCTTGGTTTGAAAGCCATAGACACAGAAAATTAGGATCAAAAAAGACATCCTTTGGATAATTTACATTACTGTTTCAGTTACCCTTCTTTATTTACTTGAATTACTCATTCCTCTTTCCTAAGCATACCATACACACAACGCCCTTATCTCCTTTCTACAGTATTATGTGAAAATAGAGCATATTCTGTTTTAACAAGACCTGAACCTGAACAAGATCCATTTGATTCTGATAGAGGCATTTGATCCTGCTCTGGGACATACCCAAAGTCTGAGTAAAGTATTCTATACCTATTCTAGAAGTTACTCCTGTGCACATAAGACTACTTTTTAAGGTGAGTAGGTACCTAGCTTCAATTGTTCTCCTCTGTGATTCTAACACCCAAGCCTCTTCTGAGAATTCAAGTGCCTATCTTCATCTCCAGACATATCTTAAGGCATAGAAATGCCTTGAAATTATTCCTTGTAGTGCTTGGGTCCTATAAATGAATAAACCCAGGAGATCTCTGTCTGAATCTTGGCTTCTCACTTAAACCAATCAGATCAAAGAAATCAGCAACACAGATGAAACTGAAAAAAACAAGGCTGAAATGCAAACTACTATTCCTAAATACTTTAAACATTCAAATTTTTACTTTGTTCATACTAAAAATTTTTTTTCTAGGTTTTTTAACAGCCTCACATTTTCTGTAACTGAAGGATCATGCTCTAATTAAGTACATTTACACAGTAGCTCCTATTGTCTTCACCTTCAGGATGGAGATCTGCAGGTAAGTAAGGAACAATACTGCAAAGTGGAATATAAGAAAGGAAACTGCTTTTCTAAATACACTAAAAATACAATTGCTTATATGACTGATATCTTTTTAACAATCAGACAGATAGCAGTCTTTTACTGCTTAGCTTTTGTCAAGGCACTTAACTGACAGAATTTGAGCTCATGGTAGTAGGAATGCTGCATTTGTGACTAGGTACATTAAGATGTATCTCCTAACAATGCATAAGTTATGTCTATGCTGCTACGAGAAAAGGAGTGCAGAATTCAATTCTCATTTGAATTATAACAGAGATGAATCCTGTTAGATTTTATTCTTTTTATGCATTGATCACATGATCTTCAGAAGTGCTCATGTTTAAACCTAATATGCCAGATACCTGAGTAAATTTCACTTGCCAGTATTTTTCTACAGGGCACTCATACCTGTTACACATCAGATGCTCTACTCAAAAGCATTATTTTTTAATTTCATTTCAAATCACATGTATTTAAGTCCATGCTGTGAAAATAATGCAAATTTCACTGTGTACTTTGGTGGAAATTGATTTTTTTTGGTCAAAACAAACCCCATGCCTTTTTTACTTAACAAGACGTTTATAAAACATTACCAGAGGCACAGGAGGAGCAAAATCATGTGCTTCATTAAAAAAATATAAAGAAATAGTGGTAGAAATCAGGGCTCCTAACTGTGTTAGGAGTTGAAGTCCAAGCATGGTGACTATTATTGTTCCAGGAAGTGTAGCATAGACCTATAATTTTAAAGCACTGTCTATAAATTCAAAAACCTTTTCTCCACCACATAATCAATTCAGAAAAAAAAAATAAAATATGCCTTAAAGACTATGTCTTCCAGAAAAACCTGTGCTCCTATCTATTGCCCAATAATTGACAGGTACAGAAATATACAGAATCATCACTCTGTGAGCTCTGTTGTCATGTAACTGATGAAACCTGTTAAGACCGATTGTAAACATTTTCTGCATTTCTAATTTATACTCCTTCTTTGGAACCATCTATAACCTTAACCCCTGATGAATCAGATTCTTCTCTCATTAGCTGACCATGACAAATATTATGAACTTCTGCCAATGGACTATAATGTCATAAAAATCAAGTAAAAGGAATAATTCATTAGACCTTCTTTCAAATGTCTGAAAACTCAATTGTCACCCTGAAGTGGCAAGATGTTCTCAACCTATTCTGAACAGTCACTTTATTTCTGCAGTATTTATGTTTCCCCCTTCAGAAACACAGTTTCCATTTCCAGATATTTTTTTTTTTTGCATGGTAGGCACTATTTCTAATACTGTATTCATAGATTTATAAGGCTTTTATATTGCAAATTTTTCATCTTAGACAAAAGCACAATGATGTGAGTCACGTATGGATTGTCATCACTCAATTTGAACTTCTTGGGTTTGATCACTTAAAAGATTTTACTAAAATGACAGTATTCACTGATGATTACTTGAATGATAGGCCCTAGTTAGATCAGGCACTAGTCATAATTACTCTCCAAGATGATTTGTTCTGCTGTACTAAGCATATTTCCATGCTACATCCAGGTCTTACAGTAATCTAATTATTCTTATTCTTGTCTCAAAGTAACAACAAGGAAACAAAATTCCATCTGTTTCTACCAAAGGAGCAAATATATTAGATCCTGAGCTGAAAGATCTTTTTGTTAATCATCACCTTCGTGTTCTCCATAACTGAACTAAGGAAGTTCATGCTCAAGAAAAATGAGTGAAACAAGCTGTCCTTTTCCTTTAAGAGATTTTCAGGATTTTTTTGAAGAGGAAAGCTGGTTCCCAGTGCAATTAAATAAGAATACAATTACTCTGCTCTCTGTAAAGCAACAACAGCCCAATATAGTTTCAGTAATCTTTTTGTTACAGAACAAATATTTTTTTTTTTTTATTGCTATCAAAATGACCCTTAGTATAACAGATTCCCCCTGGAGCCCTTTTTGAATATCTAGTAATGTACTTTGAAGGTGATCACAACTACACTTTGTCCCTCCTCTGTTATGTAGGCTAAATGTCTCTGCTGTGAAGAGAAAATAGATTGAGACATCAAACACATTTGTAAAATACAAAACCGACTAGGTTGTATATAAGAAGACAAAAATAGAAAAATTCTATTTGAAACAGGGTTGAAAATATCAAACAAAAAATGAATGAGCAATATGTAAGTACAAGACACAGAAATAACACTCTAACTTTGTGAATCTTTATATTTGTAACACTAATCATAAGAATATATCCAAACCTTTAATGAAATTTTTCACAAAACAAAAATTTTGAATTTTGTTCTCGCTTATCAGATTTTATGAAACTCAGTTTTTTAATAAAAGTTCTGAAGAGATGGATTATTTCAAACTAAAATGCAGGAACTCTAAGGAACTAAATACACTGAAAATGGAACAGTGGTGAGAAAAGAGAATATCTGTGGCATTTGAGAGGAAAAGTGATGATGTGGAAATTTTATGATGCTCATAAGGAAAAATCTATCAAACAAAGGTTAGAACAAAAAAACTGTTCTGAGGAAAGTTCAGGTCAAATGAATGACAATGATGACAAATGAAAGATTTGATCTGGTAGTGAATGATTAATTAGGATTCTGGAACAAAGGAGCAGAAGAAGAAAAAATAAAGCCAGCAAAGTCTTTACAAATGTTAACCTTGTCTTGAAGAAGGGAGGAAAGATGTCAACCAGTAGACGAACCCCAACCACGAAAAGTATGAAAAGTGGTAGTTGGAATAAATAATGGACAAAATAAATAGATAGAATATACCCATACTCATGAAAAAAAGAATGGGAAAAGGACTGAAGACAGCAAAGAACATGAATATGCAGGAAAAGGAAATACTTTGCCCTCTTCCCTTGTACACCGTTTGAGGCTTTCTGTTGTCACATGTAGTCATCTGTCTATTATATACTCTTCAGAGAATTTGATATATCTTAAGTGGGTTTCCTCACGCGTTATATTAACAAATAATGAAAACAAATAGTTGCTTTATCTTTTCTGAAAGACACACCTCTAGCTTACACAATGAAAGCAAATAAAGGAGTAGTCTTGAGTTTAAGCTTCCCTTCACAAAGTATTGTGTTCACCTACTGAAGCGCTGTATGACTTGATAAAGATACTCAATGTAAAGGCTATAAAATAGAATTTTAATATAGCAGTGAGATGGCTTTAGAACTACTCACAGAAGAGCACTAAGTTCCTTATTTAAAGTATAATATCTTCATAAAACACAAACTACACTATAGCTCTGACTGACTTGGGAACAAACAATATCCTTACACCATCAAAGCCTTACCAGCTATTCCAGCTCATTTGCTGGCTCCTGACAGGGAAGATGGAAAGTTATTAGATTGTCATGTTATAAGGTGACAGCAGAAGGTGACATAACTGTCATTATGGGTGCAGATGTTCACAAGCCCCTATGGAGGTCTGCCAGTCCCAGCTCAATGGACTTGAGCTTTTCTCTCTGTCAAGTTTCACACTAACCTGATTCTTGACCTCTGTGTTTTCCACTATTATCTTGAATCTCCATAAAATACTTTGTGACTTCTTTCAATTTTATTCTCTTTTCTCCTCTTGTTTCTACTTTACTTCTGCTACAATTAATCCTCATAAAACACTAGTTGGAAGTTTACGATCAGACAGTTCAGTTTCTGGAAGTGTGCACGCTGTTTTCTAGAGGCATCTTTCTCATCTCTTTCTCTCTCTGTCTTTATCTTTTTCTCATGTTCTCTTTCTTCCTTCGCTCCTTTCTTCCCTTCATGTTTTTTTCAGCTCTTCCATGTAACATTTCCATATACATGTACTACTTGAGCTGAGCAGTCAAGAGCAGTTAATAGCTGGGATATCCTTGGAGGAAAAAATATCGTAATATTTGAAGTCACTAGCACACTGCAAAGGAAAATGTAATCTATGTTTTTTAAAGACACTTTAATTGCTCAGCAATCATGCAGAACTGAGAAATATAGCTCTGCTTCCAAGGTAATAACTCCCAAATTGCAAAGGTCGCTTGCTCAATACCCTTGCTATCTAGAAAAATATGACAATGATACTAAGACTCAAAAACTCAATTTTATGTTAATCTATTATTTGCTATTAGCTTCCATGAATTTTTGTATTTTCACATAACCTTGAATTTCACATAACCTGCTGTGTGCTACTGTCACTAAAAACACAAAGGCTTCATCAAGCTTTGTTTCTAAAAGACAGAAGTTGTTCCTATCAAGTCCAGTTTTACACCCCTGATTCAGCGAAAATTAAAGTTAAAATGAACAGTTCTGTATTAGTAAAGAGGTGGTGAGCTTTAGCACATAGAAAAGGCATCAGTATTAATTACAATCAGCTTCCACTGACCCTTGATGCTTTTCCCTCTAACTTCCCTCTCCTTTTGTGTAATTATTCCATCAACTAAAAAGCTTTCAAAGCTTTTATTATGCTAATTTTATTTAAATTATTCACACATATATATTTAACATTTAAACATAATCCTTATAAAGTTATCATGATGTTATTAAAAGGACATAATCTAGCTAATGTACTGCTAAAAAATTTCATAAAAATTGGAGATGTCTGTCATATTTGAACCTGTATTACACCTGAACTCTTGAGGGTGAGACTTTGGATCTCTGTTCAACCTGCTCAAAACTTTCTATTCAAACTACCTAGAAAAAGGAGTCAAGCATGAGAGGATTCTCTTTAACCCTTTTTGTTCCACTTGGGACCAAAATATTGTGTCACTGTATACTTAAAAACAGGTTCTTAGGTTCTATTCAAAGAGATTTGAAATTATGTTCAAATTACAGGAGTATTTTTAAAGATGTTACTCAGAGTAATACTTCAAAGCCTGGAATTACAGGATTATACTCATGTGTGTGTGTGTGTGTGCAAAAGAAACAAAAAGATCATATTAACACCAGCTGTGATACCATACTTGTGTTATAGCAGTGGCAATTTGGGCGTAAAAGAAGTTGTTTCTGTTCAGTACCATGGACAGGTACTTTCCACATTGTGCATGAGAACGGAAACAACTTACTCAGAAAGTGCCTTTTGTTACAAAAAACCCCATATACCAGATTCAGGTTTTTCATATTAAAGTATCAGTCAATTCTTTCTTGAAAACATCACTGTTCTAATTCAAAATAAATCGTAAAAAAATACCAGCATCAGAAAATACAGGAGTGTGGATCTAGTTATCATGCCTAACTTACTTCTGCTAACTGGTCCCTTCCATGTATCACCAGCAACAGAAAATGAAAACCAAAAAACCACCCAGGAACCTAAAAGGCGGGTTAAAATCCCCAAAGCTCTTGTCACTCCTTTTTAGCATAACTTGCCCTTACAAGTAGCATGAAATATTTACTATGCACTATATTTATCTTCATTTGTTACATCACAGTGAAGATAAAAGCCTTGTATAAAAAATGGTGGCTTAAGACATTCCTTTTATCTTTTTCAATATTTTGTATGTGCGTTTCCCAAGTAAATTACTATTGCACATAATAAATCAAGTTTTTCATAATAGTTTAATAATGCACTTTCATTTTGTTAAATTTAAAAGTTATACATGTTTTATAAATCTCAACAGTCCCAAGAAGATATGGCAAAATGCTAATAAAATTATGGGCTTTGCCTTAATGAAAGCGCTAAGTTTGTCATTTAGTATCTATAATTATTAAATAACTAGTCAGTTTGTAATGAATCAACAAATTTTTACTTTCATAGATGGTACAATGCAACTCAAAATTAAGAATAGTGAAAAATTGTCATCTTGAATTAGTCAACCTTCCAAATCCCTGTTGTAATTACAGACAAATGCATTTTTTTAACTTGGTGCAGAGAATCAGCTGATACAATCAGACTCTGGTATCAGAGACTTCATAAAGTAATACTCTCTCATCTTTCCTTTAAACTGCAGTGCATTCTAATGTCAACAGTGACACTTTTTAACCCCTATTCTCTGAAAGAAATTGTATTCCCATCAGAGTTATATTTAAAGATACATGCTTAATGCGTCATATGTCTCACACTTCATCAGATCATTTTCCAGAATGTGTCACCAGTCAGTGTAGCTTGACACTCAAAATTTAAAAGTTATAGGTCCATGAAAATCAAAGAAAATGTGTTCAGTGTCTTAAACAAAATCACAAATGTATTTTTTTTAGTAAAGACAAGGTATGATTTTCATGAAAACAATCACTTTGTAATAACAAACTCAATATCCAGGTCTACCTCAATACATGACTTAAAATAAAATGGCAGATCCACATACTGATCAAATTAAAAGCTTGCACTTTGGTTCTCCTTATAAATATTAATAATTTAGCAATACTGTAACAGGCCCTACCAGCAAAGACAATACTCCACTAAAAATCCACCGATAACTCACATGTAGTCATAAAATATTCCAGTTTTGCTATCCAAAACCAAACAGTTTCAAGACTTTTTTGCTTCATTTTGTCATTTGCTTTTTCATGCTTTTTGTAGTTTTTGGATTTGGGTTACTTTAATTTCAGCAATGATGTTAACTCTCTTAAACATGTAAAACATCTAGAAGGAAGTCACAAGGTGAATTCCTAAAATTCAAAGGTAACAAAAACTTGCCCTCTCATGTTTTCCTATCACCATTTCTTTTTTTAATTGATTATTTTCTATTCATGCCAAACACTTGTTGAAACGTTGGCTGTAACCAAACACCAGCTGCACTTACCCCAGAGTTGTCATGGTGACGATGGTGTACCAGAAGGCTGCAGGGATGCTGGTGAACTTGCTGGCTGATGAACCTTTCTCTGCATAGTACATGACTGTGGCAAAGATGATGATGGCCATAGTGAGTGAGAAGAGGAGGAAGCCTAACTCCGAGGCACAACTTTTCAGCGTATAGCCCAGGATGCGCAGGCCCTGTGAGTGGCGGGAAAACTTAAAGATCCTGAAGACACGAAAGACTCTTAATGTCACAAAAGCCCCACTGACATCCTCGTTATCTGTCATCACCAGGCCAATGTAATATGGCATAATGGCCACCACATCAATGATACTCATGACACTGCGCACAAATTTGTAGCGACTAGGAGCTGCCAGCAGACGTAGGAGATACTCAACTGTGAAGATCATCACACAGGCAGTATCCAGACAGAAGAAAGCCACCGCATACCGCTCTCCACAGGGCAGCTCTTTAATGCGACCCGGGCTTACCCCACAGGGCACTGTCTCCACCACATTGGCAATAACAGAGACGGCAATGAAGAAACCAGTGACATAGTAGAAGACTAGAGCCAGGGTACTAGTGTGTGGGTTTTCAAAGGCCCGCCACATCCTCTGACGAGCTGTCATTGAGGGTAGGGAACTCTCAGCTACGTGATCTGTATCAGCATCATCCTGCAGGCGCTCGGCATTCTCACGCCGCCGATCCTTGTACTCCTCGTAACAGCAATCACCAATGATCTCAGGGATGATGCCAAAGAAGGCCAGCTCCTCATCATAAGCTGAGATGCACTCCTGGCGGGGATAATGAAGCTTCCCAGTACGGTAGAAGTTGAGAATGTGGCGGAAAATGTCAGGGTCCCGATCAAAAAAGTACTGCTGCGTCTCAGGGTGGTAGAAGAAGTCCCGCTCTGAACTGCCCAGCAGAGTGTCAGGGTAGCGCTCTAAGGTGTCCAGCCATGTCTGGAACTGGATGCCACTCACATTCAGCACAATCAGAGAGTCCTGGCTTCGCTTTCTCTCCTGCCGTGGAGCAGCTGGCATGGGACCAGTAGCCACTGGCATCCATCCTATGGCTGCTGCCCTGGCAAAGGGTAACCAAGCTGCCACACCTGCCGCCATGGTTCCAAACACCTATTACAGCTAAGGGAGTCAATCTAGAGCCAGTTCTGGTCCAGCCTCTAAAACAGAGAGGGAAGAGAAAAATACAAATTCTCACACATTCTTGAGGCAGCAGAATTTCTGAACATTTTTGTGATTCAGTATTAACTGAAAACCTTTTTGCTTCCTTTTTGTTTCCTCCACTTTTTCACCCCAGCATATGCTTTCCAGGTGCTGGTCACACTGTTAGGACAATAAATGAGGGCACTTGGAAATCCCTGTATTCAAAGCAGCTTCTCTAACAGCCAGATCCTTTGGATATAAGGTCTCCATTCGAGGGCCCTGGATGGAAGCAACGCTCCTCAAATCACTAGCCCCTGGAGCCGGCTGGTAGCTCTAGCGTAGCTGTGCAGACACCTGGAAGGAGATCTTCCTCTACGCGCGATGCAGCCGGTCCCCCCGCCCCTCCTCCGCTCGCTCCCCGCCCGCCACCGGAGCCGGGCCGCGGCAGCCAGCGGAGCCCTTCCCGGGCGGCTGCAGC
>VYXD01011385.1:0-143923 GCA_013397195.1 Hylia prasina | reverse complement strand
GGGCGAGCCCCGCTCCGCGCTCCCCGGTGCTCGGCCCGCGCCGCCGCTCCCGGCCGCTGCCGGGCCCGCGCCGCCGCCGGATCTCCGGGCTGGACGGGCACGTGAACTCCCGAGCTCTGCGCGCCGCTCTGATAGTGCCGATAAACAGAGGGAACGGTCTGTGTTTTTCAGTCAAGATTCTGAAACCACTCTCTGTCTTCTTCACAGACCTTGCAAGAAGATACCAGAAGGTATTCCTCCTTCTAATTTGCCCGTGTTTCCGTTTGGTAGTAAGAGGTTTCGAAAAGAAACACGGAATAAATAGGTTTCTTTATATGTGAAGTTTTTATGACCAAACCTTCCACTCTGATGAGCTATATGAGATATATGCCAAAGAAACTCAAAGCAAAATTAAACCAAATACTCACTGAAGCTTGAGATTTAACTCTTTCCTGTATTTTAATAATATGCTCAGCTTTAGTATGTATTCACGTCTAAGTTCCCATGAAAAAGATGAACATTTTCAGTATGGTAGCCTAAGCTACAGCTTAAGCTGTTCCTACAATACTTGAAAGCACAGAGAAAAAAGGAAACTCTACTATAGGAAAGCTTATGATGATGACCAATTACATATATCAAGTCACATGAAATAAAACATCACATTAAATAAAAGATGCTTTCTGTCTATTTATTGAAGTTGTTTGTTGGTTTCTTGCTGTGTTATTTATTTTCTAGTTCAAATATTCAGTACATGATATCCTATAAATTAATCCATTAAATTGAAATCAATTGGTCAACTATAGATATTGATCTTTCAATGATATGGATATTCTTCTCCCATATGACATGGGAGGTTTGTTTGGTGCTACAGAAGGACAGTCTCCTGCAGAATTAATAAAACCCATTTTATGATCCTACCAGCTCAGCACTGAGAAAATAATACAGGACTTCCTTTCCTGAAAATCAAGAGGCTTCCTTGTCAGCTATAGATTCTTTTTGTAATCAATAACTGTTCTTATTATTTTTCACATGCCTAGCTTTACAAAAATCAGTTGCTGCTTTAAGTTTTTTTTTTTTCTTTGCAGTTTTTCCTGAATAGAAGTCTCGCAATAAAGGATTTTCCATCCATAGAGAGAACCCATGAGAATGGGTTACATTAAAGAAACACCTAGATTCCTGTTGCAATCTTAAAGTTGTCTCAGAAATTTACACATTTCATCAAATAATGGAAAAAAAACAAACCAACCCTATTTTTTGGACAATTTTGGGTACCACATACTGTTACAACATTTAGTCTGTTTCAAGTCAGAGGTGTGAAACCAGTTGAGAGACTTTTCTGACACCATTGACTGGAAAAATTATCACCTCACCTTAAATTTTTGTGAACAGCCTGTATATCAGAGAAACATTTCTCCAAGGCAGGATCTTGGAAGGAAAAGAGTACACTCTATTGACTCCTTCATTAATGTGTTACTGAGAAATGATAGCCAGGAACTCAAACTTTCACAGCTTGTACCGTATGTTTAGTTTATGAAAATTTTCTGGCTGAAGTATTCCTTACTTTGTATGTTTCAGAAGAACTAAATCCTGCTACATAAGGTGTACCTAAATAATCAGTTCTTCCTAAGTCAAAATGCTGCCCGTGAAATCGGAATTGGCTACAAAGAGATTGGTCTGATGTGACAGGGAGGATTATGACTTCAAGTAGGAATTAAATAGCAGGGACTCAAATGAGACAAAAATCCTATTTTTAAGGGAAGAAAATGAATCCTAGTAATTGTAGGAAAAGAGGAGAATGGTACTAAGGGGAATGCACAACTGGCTCTAAGATGAGCTGTTTCTTAATTCATTCTGAAGTCATGAGACACAAGAAACTCTCTGAGGATTAAATAAAACACCAGCTATGATGCAGAAGTTTATATTAATGATTCTTTTTTAATATTTAAAATGTTTGAAACTGCAAGTCTTTACAGACTGAAAGTACATGTGTATCCCCTCTTTTTAATTCCTCTAGTATTAAGACAGTTTCCTTTTGAGAAAAGACCAGTGCAAATGGTGTGTTGTTTTGAGGTTTGTTTGGTTTGAGTGGATTTTTTTGTGTTTTGTTTTTGTGTTTTGTTTGGTTTTTTGTTTTTTTTTTTAATGACAGGAACATTCACTGAGACCTTTTAAGTAGCAAAAGTCCAATATAAGAATTTCTAGAATGTAACTCCATTGAAGAACTTGGTTGTGAGATTGTGTCTCACAAAGGAAAATGTTTGATTCTATCTTACAAATATGAAAAATAATGCTTTGGTCAAACATGCAATCAGCCCAAATACCTGTAGTCACAGCCTGCAGTTTCCTTGCCTTCATAGATTTTTTTTTGTCTAAATCTAGCTGCTTTTTGTGCTTTGGGCCAGGCAGAATAAGTGGAAGGCTTTTGATAATTTTCCCAAGACAAAAGCCATCTTTCTGGGATTTTGTTAAAATAGGCTCAGGTCACTCTGCAGTGCAAGTGCTTGCTGTCCTTCTTCCTATGTGGAGAAATGGATCGCTCCGGACATTAAAAAATGACCTCTCACTTAATCAGGGATTAAGACATACTGGGGGTAAGTGCACCATATGTACATGTCTTTTAAATTCTGAAGCCAACCTGAGAGGTAGTATAGTCACCATTAGCCTAAAAAAAGACCCTTACTTCTGTGGAAAAAGATTTTTTTTATGTATTTATTACAGGTTTAGAGGATGGAACATTAAGGCAGAGCTGTCAGCATAGTAGTTTCTTTTTTTCTTAATGTGAGGCTAAGTCAATACTTGGAATCATCTCAAAAAAACCTTACACTCTTCCAAAGGAGGAACTGATTTGATCTCAAATATATGTGCTTTATCTTCCTAAACCAACAAATACTGATTTAGTAATTATATATGTTTTTCTTGGTGTATAGGATAATATAGAAAACATTAATTCTGTTAAACTATGTATTAGTCATATTAAGCTCTGGGAATGCCTCTTCACATTAGTGATACTGTACCCATCAATGAAATGGTAAGTAATTTTAAAATTTTACTTTGATAAATATATATTTCTGATTTTGAATTCATGTTTTGTTTCATATAGTATCTTCAAAGAACTGAACAGGTTTGACTGTGCAATTAGACCAAATTTCAACCAATTTAGCTTTTAACACCTGTGGTACCTAATTAGGAGCCTATTCTCCCTGAGTTCTTGGAGTCAACAGAGGGAGAAACAACTCCAGAAAGCAATCTATCCTACCTACAATCTCAGTGTATGTAGGCAGGTATCCACTGGCTATAAGAGGCAGTCTGGGATGACCATGGTCCCTAAGTTATGAGTCTGCATTGGGATACTTTGCACTTAGGCAGAATGGTCTTGAGATTTAGAGCCTGAGCCAGTCTGCTAAGTCAAAAGGAAACTGCCCTGGACTTCAGGTGTCTTTAAGGTCACATCCTTAGAAATAGAAACTAAGAGTGAATTCATGTAGAAAACTAATTAATGATTACAGTTTATACTCCTGGTTGCACTGAAGCACTTTGGGAAGTCTTTGACAAAGATGCTTCTTGCCAGACTTTGTGCTGCCATAGCCACATTCCTAAGTGCATGCAGAATCTTCAGTGTCATCAAACACTCCTGTTTCACTACACAAACAAGAATTTTTTTTTTTTATTTCACAGTTTTTGACTCAACTGTCTTTTTTATTTTTGTTCTCTATGATATACTCACAACATGGCAATCTTTCAATCTGCATCCAAACATTACCATTTTAGATAGTGCTTTTTTCTTTGTATTCCAGGAAATGTAGGGTTTGGATGCTAGCCACCTTCCTCTGCTCCTGCAAAAACCTCACAACGATCAATGGCTCCTTGCCTAATTAGTCCCATCTCTCTTATACTGTGAATCCTTTCTAAACTGTTTTGTTACTAGATTGGCTCTGCTTTTCAATACCTGACGTGGAGAGTACCCAGAGAGGGGTATTGCAGCTCTGACTGAGAGTGACTGCAATTGTATCCTTCCCGTTTTTAATAACTGGTTTCTGTTCCAGCAAAACTTCCATCATTTCAAGTTTCAGCAGCTTTATAGGAATCCTATATGAAAGAGATGAATATGTGCAAAAATATAGTTAATAGAAACAGTGTGTCATTCACTGGCACAGATGAATATAGAACATTTTTCAGAAGTTAGTAGATTGACTAAAGTTATTATCTTGCATTGCAAATCACTTCCTTCGTCCAGCCAGCTCTTAGCAAAGAAAGAAGCCTGAGGTCAGGCAGACTGGCATGAAGCTGGTAACTTCAAAACTGAGAACATCTGGAGAGCTGCCTGTAGGGGCACCTTTTATGCCAGTAATTGTTAACAGCCCCTGTACCACAGTTCAGAACAGGAAATAGAAACCTTCTTTCATGTTAATGATTGCTTTCTAATTGCATAAACAGCAATGAGATAGTAGTCATTTATAGCAAGCTACTCCTCCAGCTCAGGGAGGAAATAATTTTTTTTTTTTTTTGTGGTGTTCCTGGTGGCATTGCTGTGGTGAATGTTGAGTCCAAGCTTCCAAAAGGGAGAAAGGATGAAATAAAATATCTTTTCAACAAAAGTGAAGCATTACTTATGGGTTTTTTCCCCAATGAAATTAATTTTAAAATAAAATTGAAAAAGGAATAAAAAAATACATATCAGAAAAGCTAGCATTTTTTCATGTCAGTATTATTAGCCTGGAGCAAAGTGGACAGTTTACAAATTCTGAGAAACATTTAGTTAGACCTGATGTCATGGTATTACTGGATGACATCTGGTCCTAGCAGTCGTAAAGTCAAGATATAATTGAAAACTGTCCTAAACTCAGTGTCATTATGCTCTGCATAGTCGCAAAAAAAAAAAAAAAAGTCACAGAGAGATGTTAGATTTATTAATTATTTAGCTTCATAACAAAATTAAACAAATATTTTATTGCTTGATTAGCAATATTCCACCTCGAGGGCAGTTCTCAGCACAGGCTATTCAGTTATAAGTTATGCTGCCAAGACAGTCTGACAGCTTGCACAAAATTATTGCTGTCCAAGTTAAAAGAAGTATGTTTCAATGAAATCATACTTGCTTCATAGGAGGCCATAGCTTTGTTTACCCGTTAAAGACATTATTTTGCTGTAGTTTCATCATTCATATATCAAATAGCAAGAAAATATCTAACTTGAATTATAACATTCCTAAAGTAATGTCATAGAAACCAAACCATCACAATGTCAGATCTTTAGTTTCCTTCCAGTTTTGTATGTAGCATTGCCCTTTGTCATTTAAAAGGATTGCTATATGACATAACATAAAACAGCCTCAAGAATACAGCAGTTACAGTGTAGATATTTTATATACAATGTGAGAATCAAAAAAATCAAAACAAAAACCTGTTCAATGTAATTAAAGTTAAAGCAATAGAAAGCAGAAGTGTGAAACACTAAACAGTAGATACATTTCTATAAATACAGCTCTGTAAGAAGAAACAACTTAAAACCACTTGTTTAGCTAAAGATCCCAAAATCAGTGAGAGTTTGAAAATGATTGAAGCCCATTTTCTGCCCATTTTGAAGCCCAGCTTCTGCTCTGCTCCCATTATCCTCTGCAAACTGATCATATAATTCACAGTGAGTTTGGTCATTTAATTTATCTGCTATACTGAATGGAAATGTTGTTTAGATGGGACAGCAGTCCTTCCAAACCCCTTACTGTACTCTTCTATTTCATTTTCCAGTTATAGCAATTAGGGCAGAAGATAATGTAACATGGCAAGCTTTAAAAAAAAAAAAGAGTAGCACCATGCAGCATAGCTATTGATGTCTGATTCCCATCCTGTCTGATGTCTAAGGAAGGGTGATCTCATTAGCTTCCTTCACAGTGAATAATAATAGAGTATTTCGTCTCCAGCCACTTGCTGCTATTCATGAAATTATAAAAACTGCTTATCTTTAGTCTTTTTGCCCCTCTAAAATGACATTCAAGAATTAGCGTAAGTTTGACAGACATGGGAAATTACTGTATTCACTCTATTTTGAAATTTACTCAATTACCTAGAAAACCATTCTACAAATTGCCATTTTTTCTTATTTTGTTGGTTCATCCTGAGAATTTCTGGACAGCTTACTCAAGAAAAGAGGGATCGGGACACATTCTTTTCCGTTCTCTTTCCAGTGGACTTCCACACTTCACCCCCTTTAGGTGAAACTCTGGTTACATTAGAATGAATAACACACAAGTTGCCCTTGTCTAGTAGCCATAACCCTGAACTACGTCAAAGGATTATAACTGAGAGGTGTGAATCCCTCTGCAGCTTTTCCACAGCTGCTAGTGCAAATAATTGCAGCTTCTAGCCAGAGGTGTGTGTAGATCAGCTGCTCTTGAAAACCAGTTCTTTAGTGGCCTATCCCTTCCTAGACCCTAGCCCAGGACAGCTCAAGCACTTTGCAGCTTTTGGAGATATCAGGAAAGCATTCTGTAACAGACCTGTGTGCATGTGTGTTTATGTTTGAGAGAACATCATAAAAACCAAGCACAGTATAGGTTGTTCATTATCACCATGATTTGTTGGTTTATTATGAAAAATACGTATTTCAAATGTATAATTAGTGGTTATTATCATTCACATTGCTGAAGGAAGCTTTCTATTATGAAAGAAACACTTTTTCTGTCATAAATATTCTCCTGATCTTTTTTTTTTTTTGATTAACAGAAACAAAGTGCAATGAGAAATTCATGTTTCTTGTTTTCTGTTTTAATGTCACATCAGGAGTGTGCCTGCCTTTCTTCTGAATTCATTATCTCCTGTTGTGTTTCATTACCTATGGAAAGCTCAAATATGCATCTGGTTAAATGCACTCAACCTTTTAGGAAACTACAAAATCTAATAGTATGTTTGAATAATAGATATTTTGCCACTTGGTTTGTTGAAATGTAAATACCATGACGCTATGTAAAACAGAAATGACAGATGGAGAAAGCTGTACATGCATACACTCTCACAGAAAAGTAAGAAATGTACGTTTGTCTCATTTCAAGCTTGATCTGGAGAAGTTTGGCATAGAGAAGTACATTTTTCATGGTAAAACTGGAAAGGTAGATAGAATACTGTTATTGCTTTCTGGTTTTCTTTGGTTTGTATTGGATATGTGGTTGCCAAGCTGGTAGCTTTTCAAAGAAAAAGTTGGAAGTAGAGTAGTAGAATTGCAAATAACTGCTTTTATTTAATTTTTTTGCCAGTTCATTGCCTGAACAAAAGAATTATAGTCCCCCAAAACACTGTTGTATATTGACCTAGAGCTAAGGTTCATTGATTGCACCACTGAAAGAAAAGAATGAAAACAAATTAACATATTAATAAAATTTAGTTAGAAATATTGCATTTGGATTTTTTTACTTTATTTTTTAATTTCCCCCCAATTTTGGCTTTAATAAAGCAAAGAGATTTCAAAACAATGAAAAATAAATGCTAGAAAAACAAAATTTCAGATTTCCCCTTTCATACAAATCTGTTAAAAGTTATTTCTATTCAAAGGCTTTTTTAAGAGAAAAAGAAAAATTATAAACAGAGATTTCCTATTTGCTGTAGACTTTTCAAAACTTATTGATTAATTTAGTCTTTGATAGAGGTTTTGGTAAAGTGAAATTTAAAATTGTATCCTCCATTTGGTTTTGGTCTGCAGTAACAGCTAATGCAAAGTTTGCTGACCTTGTAAGTACCACAAGCTTTAGCAGGGTTTGGTGTGAACATGGGGAGATTCAGTGCAGAAATCTTACTGGAGGACCAAGGCCCAATTTTAAAATATGAGATTCCTTGTGCAAGGACCCATCTGTAAGCAAGAACTTATCCACAGTGCATGTTGTCTTAGGAAAGAAACCTGCAGGGTATGGTAGCCACCTGGAAAATCCATTATTATTTGAAGCAAAATGTGTGTGCTTCCCTTACATCTTTGTGCTGTGCTGTTCTGTTAAGACTGTAATTGTGAAAGTGTACATTTGTTAGGCTGTGATCCTCCTAGTAATTGCTTACATGATTAATGCTACACTAAATTAATAGGTATCTTGACCCTGAAGAGACTATCTGTATTAGTTTCAGAAGGGTTGTATGAAAACTTACTTGCATCTTGGATACTGTTTACCTCTATTTTTATACTGGCTGAGTGTTTCATGTTTTACAGTGCAACTAATATATGTAATAAGCTAATAAGGGTTCTGATTATACTTCTGTAACTCTTACTCCTTGACATAAAATCTTTCTCCTACTGTGTAAGTAAGATTAATTTGTAATCTTATATGCTTACTGACATCTCCCACAGTGCTCAAAGAAGGCTAAATATGTAAAGTCTTGAGTACAACTTAGGCCTAAATTATAAAAATTAAACAATCTTTTCCACACTACTTCCTCCATTTATCATATGACTGTATCTAAGAGAAAAGATTGAAAGATCACTTTATTTATTGTTTAGGAAAATACAAATAAACAAAAAAAAACCCCCAAACTCATAACTCAATGGGCTTACAAATGTCAGCTGTAAAGAACAGCTCTTTTTGTTAGTGACAATGGGAAATGCTAAATATTTAGTTCTGTGTATTGTGCTTGAGCTACTGATTTATGGTCCAATGAATCTTTGGATATTTGATATGTGCAAATACTAACAACTTCATGAGGTAAGAGTACAAAAGGTAATTTTGGGATGACATATGAGTATTTGATGGCGTTGCAAGCTCATAATGAAGATTGTTAGCAGCATCAAGTATTCCTCAGTGTTAATAAAGAATCCGCTCCAGGGAAGAAAGCTGAAGATGCAGAGGCTCTCTAAAGGCACATTACAAGGTGGGATGCATCTCATCTAAGTTTTATCACCTTAAAATTAAGAATTGAATTCAAGATAGTATTCCAAACTTCTTGTATTCTTGATAAAGGCAAGTAATTGCATCTCATTTTTACTTGTAGTATCATTCAGTATATCTTTCTTTATTTTTATTATTTGTTATACTACTGCATAAAAGAAAAATAGTAAAACTGATTCCAAGGGTTTTTAATGAGATATCTGTAATGCCCTTTTGAATAAAAGGTTATTTTGTGAGAGCAAGATGACAACCTTAAAACACTTCTTACTCATTAAAAGACACAAAATGTTGTGTACTGAAAAGTGAATCATGGCCTCAAAGAGGAAAATCAGCTGATGTGCTGCAAAGCTGTTTATAGCATATGTCCTAAGTCACCATCTCTTCCGTGCCATGTAAGCATTGTTAGACAGTCCTATGCTATTGCGTGAAGCTTCTGTGCAGTTAACACACTGTAGAAGAGGGAAACTACAACTGGCTTTGATAGGATTAAATTATGCAACTAATCCATTTCGTTCCAGATGTCAATACATAAAAGTAATATCAGAGACTCAAATGCAGAACCTCATCCATAATTTTAATCCCTCTTCCTGTGCTGCAGGTTACAGATCTGGAAATTATAGCATGTGAAAGCTTCTAAAACTGGACTTCTTTCTCATTGCTTTAAGATCCAGTACTGATAATAGTAAACATTTTACTGAGTTATTTTGGAATTCCATGTGTGAGTACTAAATGAATTGCAAATTGATTATACAAAATGGTGGAGGTGGTGCAGCATTTTGTGGCAGGTGAAAAGCGTGTCACACACTGACTTTCCATCTGTGACAACACACCTAGACAGTGCCAAACTGAAAACTAGGCAGCACGCAACAGCTGAGGAGACAAAGTGCAATGTACATTTAATTTCACCAAGAGAGCTGGCACATGCCACAGAACACACTTACTGCAAAATAACTATTTTATGTGAATGAATATAGGTATACCTGTGTGTATACGCACATACATGTATATGAATTCTATATGCATATGTATTGCCTGCTTGGGTATTGTATTTCTTTATTGTGGAGACAATCCTGTGTGACTGGAACAGCTTACACTTTAGGTATATGCGACAGTGCACTTTCTGCAGGTGCCAAATGGCAAATATATATATATACAGTCTATAAAATCTATACAGTCTGATAATTTTCTAGTGCAGAGAAGTTCTTCATTGTCTGAAGATTACCAAAAAAAAAAAAAAGAGGAACATATTGAAATCTATGTATCCATTTTCCCTTTAAACCACCAGTCTCTCAATAAGAAATAATAAAAAGACTGCCTTTATGGAGCCTAAAATTCTTTGTGCTTTTCTGCAGCAAATTTTGTCAGCAAAAGCAGCTCAACTCATCTAAAACTCATTTATGAGTTGTGCTGACATGAATGAAACCATCAATGGTACAAAAACAATGACAGAAAGAAAAAAAAGGGTTTTTTATTATAAGCTTCATTGAAAATAAAAGAACATTTGTCAAATAGGAATAGTTGGTGATTAGTAGAATTTAAAATATGAAAATCTAAAATAATCATTCAAGTGTTAGTGGATCAAAGGTAGACTAAATTTATTGCAACAAGAAATAAAATAGATTTTAATTTATTACAAGAGAAAAAATATCCTAAAGATTATATAATGCAGTTGGCCCTAGACTTTTTGCCAAAATTGGTATAATGTGACCATGATTTATTTTATAATCAGCTTTCAGATCCTAAATCATGGTCACATTCTACCAATCCTGGTGATTTGTGGCATTCAGAATAGAATAAAAATGGCAAAGCAGCCAAGCAGCTTTCTGGAGGTCCCACATGTATGCACCTACAGATGATTCCAGTAGATCCTGGAAAGGTATTCTTTTGGGCAACAGACACAGTTTTCTGTGTTTTAAGGCAGGCTGTCCACAGAGATTAGTAGTTCATTTCTCTGGTGAGGGCTGCTGCTGGTGTCAAGAGACCTTCACAGGCAGAAGGGAAGCTGGTGAGCTGAAAAGTAAGAAAGAGCAGAAGCCACTGTGGTTTTCAAGAGTAATAATTGTCTTGGCTTGAACAATATTTCTGTCTTCACTGCAGTCATTCTATAACATTTTATAATTCTGAAAGAATTTCCAAACTTATAGTTTGGAGTAGTTTGTATAAGTATTTTAAGGAAATTCTTTTATTGCTTCAGCTGGTGTACATTTTTGTACATAGTGTACCTATATATATATATATTCTTTTTGTATATCTATGGTTTGAATACATATTTACATTTGTATACATGGAAGACACTTTCAGAAAAGTCAGCGTTTTGTGTTTCTCTTCTTCCTGTTTGTTTTCCAGGAAGACTTTCATCCTTAAAAAAATATTAAATGAATTTTTAGTTTCAATGCACAAAAAAGGAATACATATAAGTTTTCTTTTTATAGATGATTATAGCAAAGCAGATAATAAAGGATGAAAATCTGCAAATATTTATTTTAATGAAACATTGCATTTTCCATGGCAATATTCTAAGTTTTTGTGCTCATTTTCCAAGAATATTCTAGGAAACTTATTTACTGAGAGGCTGCTTAAAATATGTATTGTAACTAAATAGTGGATGTACCAAAGAAATCCATGCTTAGGGTTCTTATATGCAGTTATTGAAAATGAACAATAGGATATTAGTTCTACATTCTGGTCTGCTCTCCAGAGAATGAAAAAGAAAGCATGACTGCTGCTGTATGCTAATTGCAATGATTTCCCTAAAATTTCCTGCTGTTCTTTGCAACTATAGTCACATATCATCATCATTATCATCATCAACTACATCATCTTTCTACAAATATTCTGTATATTTGTGACTTAATGCAGAGTCAAACTTGTCTTATAATATGACCAAACATGGGCAGAAATACTTGTAGAATGGGAAGTTTATGAAGCCAGATTTTTTTGTGGCAAGGCTTGTATTCACATAGATGATAAAGTGCATAGGACAAAAGCTCTATTTCTGTTTGTTGCTACATATAAGTAATAAAAGGTCAAAAACAAATTACTTTTGTTCTTCAATTCTTGTAGTAAATTGCTTACTACAGTATTCCCAAGTATGTTTGCAGAGAGAATTTGGCTAATGTTAACGAAGAAATGAATAAATAAATGCTATTATTATTTTGTGACTCTTTAAACTAATCTCAGATTTCTGTTCAGAGCTGTACCTTTTGGTATGTATGTGTCTCACAGTGTTGATTCTTGCCTTGGGGATGCCTGACCCTGGCCCATGGGTCTCAGGTGTGTGCAGCAGAGAACCCCAGGTTCCTCCTGTGCTCTCTAGCCTGCATGTCAGCCTGGAGGGGTCACAAATCAGCAAACACAAGCAGCCATACACCAAAGGGTAGGTCATCATGTAAAGATTTGTGCTCAAAGGGCTTCAGCAGGGAGGCAGGCTACATCAATGCAAGGTGTATTACGGCCTTCTGTTCACCCTAAGTGACCCGCTCAAGTGTGCCTTTGTCTGTCTCGCAGCTGAAAGGAAGATGCTTTTTCACAACTGTTCAAAATGGATGAAAGGAAGCTATATTCAGCAAATAAATTATTAACTCTGAATGATTCCCTCAGCTCTGTGGCAGTCATTGCTGCCCCAGTTTTCCGTCTTGCATATGAAGCATAAAATATCATTCCCATCCTCAAAGCCTTTTCTTATAGAAAATTGGTGAGATTGTTGAAGTCAGAATTAAGCAAGATGAGGTAACATCTTTTGGCAAAGAATATATAATTTCACAATTCTGTGTTTTCAAGCTCTTGTTCTGCTCTTGAATTGAAAAGGAGAGATGCCAATGAGATAAAGGCAGGGAAGAATGGCCCTGCAATTTCTCTGACATGACAAGATCCACTTAGATGCATCCATCAGCAGCAAAATCTTTACATTTGGAACATACTTGGTACAGTGGTCTCAAGATACACTTTTTAGCCCTTTTAGCTCCTTCTTTATAGGAATTTGATACAGCTCAGCAGCGTGACTTTTCACAGATGTCAAAGGGCTGAACAGAAATCTCTAAGTCATCTTCATCAGCCAGTGCAAAGATTTTACTGGCTGTTAATGCTGAGCCTCACATACATAAGTGAGTACTTTTACTGAACTAAGAGGAGTTAAGCAAAGTAGCCCAGATGTTTTCAGGATAAATTAAACTTCCTAGTGTCTTGACTCATGAGTTTTCTCAGATCATTCATGGTAGAAAATTGAAGAAAATTGTCTGGGCAAAAAGTACTTACTTTTTTGTTATATATCTGTTCAACAATAGAGGTCATTATCTCTGTCTTCCAAATAATGAGAAATGAGTGGGAAATGAAACAAGAAAGGAATATGTTCTTCAGAAAATAGGACAGTAAAGCAGCGTCAGAAGTTAGATTTGACTCAGTATCTTGAGTCCCAAATCAGTTTGCACACTGTCTGCTTGTATATCTGTATCTGTACAGATACACCCCTGAATAGCTACATCTATATATAACTTTTTATAAGTAAACTAGGTGTTTTTTTCTAAATGATCATTAAGATACCTGAGGAGCTATGTAGGTTCAGTAATATTTTATTACTGAGAACATTATTTACACTGCTTGTTAGTGAGTAGGACAGAGACCAGAGACTAAAGTAGATGTATGAAATATTTTGGAGGAAAAGCTGTTTGATTATGCAGACACCTAAACACATGTATCTGGATAAATTCATTTCATATTGAAGTTTTTCAGTGTAACATAGGAAAACCTCACTTTTTTAACAAAAACTGTTGGCTGAAAATGTAGTGAAAATATCAGTCTCTTAGTGTAGTTAATCCATCTTCTAGATAAATTTATGCAGTTATGTAAGATGTTTTGACTGGATGTTTTTGTGCATGAGACTTTTTATTCACTAATTCCTAAAGAAAAAGGACATTTTATTTTGGGAATTTCTTTCATGTTTTTATGAACATAAAATCTTAGTCCAGAATTGCAATAATTTCAGTTAGCTTCCAATGATTATTTCTCTTTTCTGTAACTTTAAATAGTACCATAAATATTTAATGTAAATTTAAAAATCAGTTTAATGTAAATATAAACTTGCAATTTACATTTTTAATATAGGTTTTGAAAGTCTGCAAGATGCTTATGGTTAAATATAGTTATGGTTCTATTTGCCTGGGGAAGTTAAAATGGGATGATCTACCTGAAAGATCATCTTAATTCAGCTGGTCAGTGGTTGTTCTGTGCAGAGGCACATATTATACCACTGATATTAGCCCTGAGAGAAACAGTCATCTGTCTGAGGGTCTTGGCTCCAAATGCTTCCTGAGGAATTCAGAAGGCGAGGGGAACAGTTCCAAATCTTCCTTCCACATACTGGCTTCTTCCACTTCCTTTGCAAAGCAGATGGAGGTACAAGTTACATCACGTGCCGAGTGATTCTGTTCCCTCGGTGCAGTCTGTGCAAGTCTGATCAGATGCCTTTCTTCTGGAGGCCAGGAGACGGAAGACTGTAGAGAAGCAGAAATTTCTCCTTCACTAAAACTTTCTCAGTGAATCAATACGGAGAAAACCAATTTAAATAAGATGCCATAGATATGTAAGCTACTGAAAGTCAGTATTTACCCAAATTTAGCCTTCATATTGAGCCCCTTAAGTCCTTCCTACTGGCTCATGTGGTTGTCCCACAGCCAGTTTGAAAGGTCATTTGACACAAACACTCTTCATTATACGAGGTGCAAGGCAGGTTTAAACTTGGCTCATAGCAAATACATTATTCAATTCTTATGAAAAATACCTCTGCATAGCCAAGCCTCACTATACTTTTTAAAGATCTTTTTAAAACCTTTTTATGTATTCATTCTTCTGCTATTATCCTATTTCTCTGTATCTGGATTTTGCTGATTTTTCTTTTTTTCTTTTTTTTTTTTTCTTTTTTTTTTTTTTTAATGTCATTTTAAGCCAGCCAGGAGCAGAACAAGAAGAAAATTCACTCAAGGCTCAGGCTTGAACTAATTTTGCAGTTAGGGATTTATAGTAAGGGTTTTGAATTTATCCAGCTTGACACATGTAAATGTCCTTAGCTCTATTTCGTCTTTTTAGTATGACAAACAGAAGTCGTCACCCAAAATAAAAACGGAGGTATTTGAAGTTGCTGCTGTTTCCCCAGAGCTCTGCTCTGGGAATGACTTCTTGGCCAGCAAAATCCTCTTTGTTTCTCTTATTTGTGAGTTAAATATTCTTTATAAGTGAAGGGCCTAAATGGGCTTAGTTTCCTCAGCTGGTTCCCAGTTAGTCAGTGCTTTGCTGAGGTGTTTCTGTATCCTTTCTGCAAAATAAATTCCCAAAGTCTTTCACTGGAAATATGTGCCATGATCTGAAGTTTACCAAAGACCTCTTCACTAGCTGTGTATTAAATACTACCTGAAGGCTTGGATAAAGGTTGTGAAATAAGAGTACAGTTGCATAATCTGGAGGAGACTATGTCAGTTTCCTTTTTTGCAAAAATAAATTTATTTGTGGACAAATTTTATTCCTGGATAGTCCAGGATAAACTGACCTTACAGGATTCAAACTGAGGTCAATAACTGAGGCTAGATTTGGCTTTTATATCAGTTTGAATATGTGAATATATATACTGACCTGTTGGTATGTGACTTTGCAGGAATTTTTTTGGTAGTGGTTTGACTAACAGCGGAGGGGGTTATGGATAGTCAGCAAATACAAGTGTGACCATGATCTGACTAACTAGTCGAGAAAGTGAGTGAATGAATGTTTGATGAAACAGGGTAATCACCACCACGCCTGTTGTGAAGCAAGCAGATCTGTAGAAGCTGCTGCAAATTGAGCAGTTTCTTGGAGATGTAGTTCTGTTATCTGTGCTTAGAGAATGTGTGCAACTGTCAGCATTCTCTCCCCCAAATAGGTCTGAGTGAAAATCAATTTTCCTACCCACAAAATGTATTTACAATTTATTGGGAAATGAAGCCATAAAATAAAAATATGATCTTGCATCAACTTCTAAAGGAAAATTTTAGATATTTGCAAGCTTTATCCTCCTCCTTCCTTGTTCTTCCCATGTTATATACCCATGTCCAAGTCATTCTTTGCATGAGGAAGAACCTGGTCCTCTGTTCTGACTCGGCAGAAATTTGAATCTGAATGCTCTGACAACAGGAGGCTTCTGCAGGAGGCTTCTGCAGTTGTTAATTGCAAAATCAACTCATCAATTAGATGGTCTTTCAAAATACCTTTTCCCTGAGCACAATTACCAAGAATGTCTGACGTCAGTCTCCAGTCATCCTGGCCAAATGTGTTACCCAAAATGCAATGCTCAAACAAAAAGACTTGTCAAGTCATCATAGTTAAGCCATTGGAGTCCCACCATCTCTTAAAGAGATCCCACATGAAGCCCAAGTGAAATGAGCTACTTTAAAGTGCAAAACTACTGAGCTTCACTTATTTTCTTTTCAACATTCATGGATTCTTCTATTACACTTTATTATACAGAGCTCCGCAGAGAATTTGATAATTACCTATGCATGAAAAAATTCTCCCCCTTCTTAGCCTAAATTCCCTTGTCCTGAGGGTCAGTTTGGCAGTTATTTTTCCTTTCAAAGTCATTTTTGACAGAGGTGTCAAATCTGCACTTGGAATGATGCAGGTTTACATAAAAAAAAACAGACTACAATTGAAAGCTTACAGATGAGGCAATTCTCGCTTTGGAAAAGGAAAAATAAGAAATAATAGTGTTATAAATGAAACCAAATTAAGCCAAATTAATAATTGATAAAGATAGATTTTATTAAGTAACCGAGATACGGTCACTGATAGCCCCAATAAGAGTGACAGCGTCGAGCCCGGGGTCGGCGCTGGGTGAACTCGGAGTCCCTCTCTGGCAGCAAGTCCCCCTGAGTTCACGAGGTGGTCTCAGTCCCTCAGTTTTTATACATTTTTTCTGTCCGGGGCAGAGATTCCTCTCTCCCTTTGTGATTCCACATATTCATGTTGGTTTCTTTCTCCACGTTGGGCTGGACAAAACTTTTCCTGTAGGATGGATGAATAGTGATGAGTTCCCAACGATCCTGGCTATCTTGACTGTGGATCTTTGTCCTTTGTGTTGTACTGGACAAAGCTGTTTCTGGGAAGCGAACAAACGTTTGATCAAGTTTACGGAAACCTGGTTTTTGGATGTAAAACTCGACAGATGGTTTCGATGATTGCTCGCCTCCCCTTGGTTGCTGGTGGGAATGGGCCATTCTTTCCAGCTGAGCCACGGCTCTTCTTATGTTAACAAAGTGCAGTTTCTCTGTAGCCAGGTGTAATGTTTGGATTCCTGTCTGCTCCTGAGGATCCCATTTTGTAATCATAACTTTATAACATATATATATACTTTACATGTGCACGAATTAACAGATACCATTTATTACAATAGGAAAGGAGAAGCAATAGGCTATCTAATCATTATAGAGCAGCAATAGTCACTGCGTAAAAAGCTCAGAATGCACCAGTTTCCTAAAATGTTTATAATTTCAGACAGTTTTATGGTATTAGTTATGCAATAAAGTAATTTTGAAGTCATGTATATCTTGGAAGCTAAAGACTGGACACTGGATCTGACACCCCATGAAAGGGCTTGTCACTTTACCTCTCCTGTCATTAGCAGCCCAGAAGAGATTACTATTCTATTTTACATCACAGTATTTAAAAATACAGAGGAAAGTAATTATTTAAAATATTTTTCCCTCCTACCAATTTAAAATTGTGTTATTCTATTCGAATTTCTGCCCTACAACATTGCTTTTTTTCTTATATTACTGTGGAAGAAACAGACATCATGATTCTGTCAGTAAAATTCCGAACCAATTCCCCCAAATTTTAATAGCATCTGATTTATTGTATTTAGTGATCTTCTATGGGAACAAATGGATGAAGTGCTTAGCATATCTCCACTTATCTCTGCCTTTAAAACTCTAATCCCTTTTTTATTTAGGGACACAGACCAACAAACCAACCATAGTTCAGAAGATAATTTTCCAGAAACATGAAACCTCTCATAACTGTTTAAACCCGAGAACTTATATGAAGATGGTTTTATACTGTGAAGCAGGGGACCACAACCCTTTCTCATGGAAATCATCCTAATACTCCTGACTTCATTCAAATCAGTATAGCTTTGTTCACTTCTCTTAAATGAGTGTCTCACCCAAGGCTTTCCACAGAGAGCTGAGGGCATTCCTGTGCTTATTTCAGTTTTGGAAGAGTTTGTCTGGAGTGTTTTCTGATAAAAGTAGTGATTTTCCCAACACATTTTCTAGTAGCATCTGTATTAGTAAGTAAAATTATCCAAGAACCAATCTGTGGTGGCAAGTTGCACATAGTTTTCTCCCTACTCTCAGAGTCTTCATGCATCCAACCTGTTGGGAATAGCTCCTTGCCTAGACTTTTCCATGAATGCTGCTTGGGCACTGTTTAAGACAGTCCTGGTTGGCCTAGTTAAAGCTCTTTTAGGGATTATATTAAAAATTCAAGAGTATGATTGACTATATACAAGAACTTTTGTCTGTGACCTGTTTAGACATTGTTTTTAGATCTGGTGCCTTTCATTGTTGTGTAGCAATTCAGTTTAATTGGGAAAGTGATTTTTTTCCCCTTAAAATTGATACTTGAGCAAACTGTGCCCTGTTGATTTCAGAATTGTTACTCAAGGTTAGTGTCTCTTGCACTGAACTGCTTTGAATGTTGAGCCAGTGTTATCAAATTAATGACTCTGAAAATAAGTTCTATATTGTCTTCTGATGCATTTTTTTTTCATGGAAAATCAAGGTGATCCCATGTGCACTGCACAAACTGAGTTTATAAATCTTCTTAAAGTCTTTGTTGCTCACCTATATAACCCCACAATTATGGTAGAAGTGCAGCTCTTCAGTTGATGCAATAATTATAGTCAAAGTTCTGTGCAAAAGTGGTGAGCCTTGAGCAGTACATTGAAAACCAGTGCGAGAAAAATTAGTATGTTTTGCAAATATCAGTTTCTATATTCCCTTTCTATATGGCCTGAATATCTGCAGTTACTATAAACATTTCAGATTTTGTATCAGTAGAAACAGTGAGATGCAACAAATGTATATATTTCAGTCCAGAAAGCGAACAAATGAAAGAACATTGTCAGGTTATTCTGTATGATAGTTGTTCTTCTTTTCGAATATTTCACATTCTGTAGAAGAGCCTGGATTTACCTGCTCAGGGCAGACTACTAAACAAGTTTCTAGATTCTATTTTTCGGAAACAATTGCTTTTAGGACATGATGCTGTAATAAAATGTGCTGTCCTTCTGCAGTCATGCAGTCAACTGCATATAGGCAACTGCAATCCAACCCATGCAACAGCAGATCTGTCAGAAATTTACTTCTTTTGATGCAAACATTTATGAAGAACGAGAGAGTTTCTTTCTTTTTGTTGTTGTTTTTCTTTAGCTAAATACATCTAAGTTTCTGGCAGTTTCACTATTAGCTGGCTAATACTGAGATTGTTAACTTTCATAAAGTCAGTATGGAGCTTGATTCCCACTGTTCTTTCAATGCCCATTAGACACTATTTAATTGAAGCTCTTCATACATTGTCTGTTAACCCTGGCTGAGATGTGCTTAGTTTTTTAAAGAAAATTGCAGTTGTTCTATTTGGGCCATTTACATCTGTAGCAGAAGGTCACCTACTAGTTATGAATGAAATTGTGACACTTTAGGGCATGTGGTATTTTATTTACTTCTTTATTTACTTTCTTACTTATTAATGTAGAAATATCCAGTCATTATGCAGAGTCAGGACTCTTCTAAGTTCTCTGCCAGACTAGTCTCAATTTTGAATCCTGAGCACATAACCACCCTATAAGTTAATGTTGCCATAATGTTTTCCTGAGGTGCCAAAAGTGTTCTGTTTCTGCAGTAAAATTTCCAAAACCAATCAATTTTTGATAGTAGGGAGTAGATCGATATTTTTCTTATACTGGTACCCACCAGGAGCCATAATCTAGGGATCTCTTTTAGCTTTTCTGCACAGTCTGACCCAGCAATTATTTACTGCACGCTGAGCTGAGTATATTCTGCATAGAGCATAGCCAGAAAGGGCTGGTTAGAGCACTTTTTATGGGTGCAGATGATATAAGTTCAGCTCTTTTTAATCCTCCCCCTCCCCTTAAGAGCATTTGAATGCATCTTTTACAAGAGTGATTTAACTATGAGAGTCTCTTTGGGTCTGCCTCCCAGATTTCTTATCTTAACAAACCTTTTTTTCTGAGATGGGAATACTTTCTTCATCTGTCTAAACTCTAAAACCTGGAGTCAATCTGTCATCTGGCTATGTTTTAAGAATTTATTCAAGAAGAAGCATTTTCCACATGGCCAGGAGGCATACATCTCTATACTACTTTCTTTTGGGTGGGTAGAAATCACAGCTCAGATTTATCTTACTAATGAGGGATTTGAATGCATCTCAGATGGAAAGGAGTTGTTGGATTACTCAGCTATTGGACAGAGGGAGGAGCATGCAATTCTGCAGACCTCTGAGGAAAGGCTGGCTTAGATGTGTTTTTACCATTATGTCATTGCTAGAATGTGAATCTTGCAAGGCAGCTCTCTTCAGTCCTTATTAATGCAGTAAGAGTAGAGTGTTCACCTGTGAAAAACCATAAATGAAAGGGAAAGAGGTTCTTAGCTTCCTGATAGTTGCTCTAAAAGCATGAAGAGGTGTATCTGTTGGTAATGTAGAAGAAAAGTCCATTTAACACAGTCAGTACAGGCAGGGATAACATTTCTCCCAGTTATTTTCTTGTGAAATCCTCTGCATCTCTATGTTACAACTGTGGAAAGATTACTTTGTGGTTTTATTTTGTAAGCATTATAGAGGTAACATTTTCCCCAATAAGTGGCTATTTTAATGGATGTTTGAATATCACAAAGTCATTAACACTAAAATAATACAGATGTTATTATACTTCTGTTGTCTCTTCCTATATTTTTGATTACATACATACTTCCTAAGTCACCTACTCCTTGATTACTCATATGGTAAAGTAGTCTTTGGAAAACTTAAGAAGTTACACTCAATAATCCTTTACAGCCTCCACACATTAGACTGCATTAGGAAAAAAGTCAATAATGTAATAATGAGACCTATTTAACTTTTGAAAATATTTCCTCATTGGAACAATATATTCCAAGCTTGGTTAAGGCTGTTACAAGAGGGATTATCCCATAGCTTGCTGTCATTTTTTGTCTTGAGAATACTTTGATATCTGATGTCAGAATTACAGTTTAATTAGCTGTAGAAAGCTGTAGAAAATATGGTTTTGCCAAATCACAAGTATTTTTCTGTACATATAAAATAGGAAACATGTTTTCTGTTGCCATAAACATTGTGTTTTGATGGTACAGTGCAGCCTGCACATGGATGCAGGAGCTGTGCAGCCACAGGTCAGCCCTGGTCCCAGGAGACTGGCTGGGACAAGAGAGGGTGAAGACTGTTGCTTTCACAGCACTTATTAAATCTACTCCCACTTCACTAAGTGATATCTAATTTCATATTATCAACCCCTTTTATTTTTTTAATTTCCCAGATACAGATAACAGTGTGCAGCTTGAGTTGCTGATTAAGTCTTTTTCTTAGCCTAAGCAGTGCTCACCCTCAGGTGAATTGTTTAAACAGCCTCTACCAAGTCATATTTTACCATGAAGGTGAATCAGGCTTCTTCAATGTGTGTGTAGAACTTAATGATATACCATCAATCCTTGTTTCTTAATGAAATTATCTGAAAAAAATCTACTTATATTTGGAATTAAATGTAAATGTCCAGTATAGTTTCTCAGAGCCCATATAGTATTTTACTTGACCTTCACAGCTGTCTTACTTTGCCTAAGTATTGTCTTGAATTGATTTCAGGGGGTTTTTTTCTTTTCTTCCCCCTGGCAATACTTCAGTGGTTTCCCCATGTTAGTTTTAAATGCAAAATATAGTCTGTTCAGTTCAACAGTAAATACCACTGTATGTTTTCCCAGCATATTTTGTCCCTTGGTCTGTGAAATCTTCATGCAATGTTCACTGATGACAGCAGTGCTATCTCCAGATTCTCTGGGCAGCTTCTGTGTTGTTAGGAAAATACCTATTGCATGATAGTTCCATTAGTCCTGCTCTATGCCATTCATAATTTCCAGATGCTGCTTGTTATTGTGCTCTTTGCTCTACAGCTCTACTGTTCTCTCTTGTGAAGAGATATTGTTCTCCCTGTCCCTACCTGAGCACTATTTGTATATTATGAGAATGCTCGTGTTGCTATTTCATCACTGTTTGGCTCATCTTCCATCTATTGAGGCCATCTGACACAGGACTTCTGCTTTGGGAATGGTAAGTAACATTGCTACTCTTGAATCTGAGTGACAGTGTATTTTCTCAGAAGTAGGCTTCTTTTATATGTGGCTCCTTTTATATATGTGACTCTTTTTCTCTTATTAGTTCTCTTTTGAAGTCTACATATCTGCAGCATTCAGCAAACCTATCAAGTGCTGTCATGAAATCTTCATTATTTGCCTTTTATTCCTAGCATTTTATTGTAGCAAGTGGTCCTGATACTGTTGCTTGGAGGAAGTCACAAAGAATAATAGAGAACTCCAGCTTTTGAGGCATGCTTTCCTGTCACTGTAAACTTAGAGAAAATAGCTAGGAAGGAACCAGTTCAGTTGCACTTTAAGAACAGCTTGATATCAGTTCGTTTAGTCAAATTAGTCAAATTAGAAGATCTCACTCAGCGGCTTGCCACTGTCACTTGTTCTTCTGGAATTGGTTTCCTTAACTCCATAATGAAAATCTGTCCTCTAGGAATTTGTCTAAGTTATTATATTTTCTTAATTAGTCTTAATAGTCTATACTATAATATAAAACTAAGACAAGAAATTGTGATATTTATTGTACAAAACTATTTTCTCTGACTGAAATATATTAAAATCCATGAGGAAAGCTAACTTGTTCTGACACCAGTACACATGAGAACAGCATGTTGTATTGCCCTGATGGTATGTAATCATATTATCTGATTTAGATCTGGATCACTGGTATTCTTTGCCATTTAATCAGCTTCAGAAGTTAACCAGCTTATGCTGGTATAGAATGCTGTATCTGGAGGAAAATTGCTTTCCTGTGAAATGAAAAAGCTGATTAACATTCAATATTTTAGCTTCTGAAAACAGCTATGCTCTCTAGTTAACTATTTTAGCCGTACCAAAAAAGGTAGTGATACATATTGAAGATTATTATGTAATCGAAATATATTTGTAAGGAAAACTGAATTTTAATATAAAATTTTAATATAAAATTCATTTTTTAAGAAAAAAATTATCAATGATAAGTCTGATTTTGTAACGAAAATTTTTAAAAAGATTTTTTAAAGATTTTGGTGAAGAGTATCTATGAAAGCTATTTTTTGAAAAAATAGTTTTTAAGAAATTCCTTTTTTCACAAAGAAATATTCTTTTAAGTTTGTTTCCTCCTTTTGAATTAAAACTAGAACCAACTCATAATGTGATTTTTCTGAAATTACTTTTCCCAGAATCATATTTTTTAACAAACCTAACACTCAAAATTTTGAATAAATATCATCTTTTGTACGAAACACTAGTCCAACCTATTGTCTGCTGAACTCGGTGAGAGAATATGATTCATAAAGTCATATAATAATTTAAGATGGAAGTTATTTCTGAAGGTCATGTAGTTATTTCTGAAGGTCATCTAGTTAAAATCCTACATAAAGAGGAAATTACTTCAAATTTTTTTTACAGGATATGGATTTTACTGGAAGACTCTATACAGATGTAGACACCTGTGATAGTGTCTAAATGTGCTTTTCTACATATATGTTGGGGCTTAAAATATGACTTACCAACAGAAAGGAATGTGAAGTTTGCTTCACAGTTTGGCATGGCTTCCTGCATTTCCTCCAGTTGTGAAAGTGTTTTCAGCTTGAACCTCTGAAAAATAAAGATTTGTTTTTAAATATTCAAATAAACATTCATTTTAGTTCATATTTCTAAAAATACTATTTTTTTTTCCTTTGGTTTAGTTATGAAGCCTGCTGCACATGTATGGATGAAAATTATAAGTATGTCCTTTGCATTTTGGTCCAATTACTTAAGTTTGTGAGATTCTGCATGTGAGCATGATGAAGAAGAGGGAAGAGAAGAGCAGCTATTGACCATCTTCTTTGCCCTTCATGAGGGTTGAATGAGAGGTAGGAGTACTGAGTCAGGGTTGTGTGACTGTCAGGAGCACTGGCACAGAGTATGGAGGGGGTAGGATCTGGTTCAGACCTGTGCAGTGAGAGATTGGTACTCTTTCTCACTCTGAGTGGCTTGTGTGGGTGCCCACACATCCTCCCCAGCAATCAACTTCTGCACATACCCATGACTCACCCCCGCCCAAAATATTCACAGACAATGTATATGTATACATAGAAATAAACAAATATGCACTTGAATATACCCTGCAGAAAGATGGTAGAATTTATTGGTGTCACATTTTGCATCTTAATTAGATATTCTCTTTTGAATCTCATCTAAAGATGCAAAAGCAGGTCCCAGAGCATGTCTATTCATGTTGTAGTACCTTGGCTTTTGATTCTAAAAGCGTCTAATAGCACTTGATTTGCCAGTTGTTGTACATGTGATCTAGGCTTTTGTTTGAGTCTCTGAAAACCTGCTCATTGGCACATGTCTGAAGCTGCCTTTATACATATAAGGATTTTATTTACCATTTCATAACTTTTAAAATTAGAAAATAGATATGTAACTTTAGACACATTTTGTGAAATGACATGGAAAAGCAGTTATGACAGAAAGGATAAAAATCCATACACTTAGTATGCCTTATTTAGTTTGTCAAAAACACTTGAGCAGTTGAGAGAATCTAGTGTAATTCAATAAATCTGCAAGTACATTTTCAGTCCGTTGAAAATGACTGTCAATTCAAGGTTACTTCATAAAACTGAATCATGAACAAAAATTACTTGGTGAAGATAAAAAAGACAAAGAAGTAAAACAAATGAAGGAAATGGGTATTAACAAATTAGAAATTATAACAATAAAAAAATGTTAATAGAGATTTATGGAATAATTTTTTTTTTCTTCTCTGGTCTTTCTTTGACCATTAATGGCCTATCTAGGTCTTCACTATATAGAAAAATTATCTATTGACTTCAATAGCACTCTTTCAATCATGCAGGCAACCATTTCCACTTGAAAAATTAATAAATATTATTCATGAGTATTTTCTTACACAAATGGAATTGCAGAGCTATTCCTTTTTCCATATATTTTTCACCCAAATTTCACTTTTGAGCTAGCATTAAAATATGAATAAATTTAGTAATTAATAAGTTTATGTCATTATATTTTTTACACATATTCTTATGACAGAAAAATCTTGTTAATTTGCTTCCATTTCTTGCCTTCAAATTGTCATTTGAAGCATGAGATCCTTAGAAGATTACAATTATCTACTTAGTGAGAAAGGTTATTTATCAAGTATAGAATTAGTGAAAACATAAAGACATTAGTGTCTTTCTCCCCTTTGTTTTCTGTTCCAGTTTTCCAGCTAGAACGGAGTTGCTGTCTAGACATCAGTATTTGCACAGATAGTAAAATTAACTATTGATTTGGCCTATATACAAAACTCCAAAATATTGGCAAGCTGGGTTTGCCAAAAGGTAATGATCCTGGGTATAGTCAAATATTCCTGGAAGATAAAAAGAAACAGGTTAAATTTCCTTCAGTTGCAGAAGACCAAGAACATTGTTCTCTTTTCTTTTGTGTTTTCTTTATGTTTTGCTTTCTGTTGCCTTCATGTCTTCACAAATTAGGCACTTCTTGGGGCCTTTTAAAACACTGAATCCTGCTCAGTGTATGCAGAGGAGGCCAAATTCTGGACTGATTCCAGACTTGAAATACAAGTATTATTATTATTTCCATCTGCCCATCAGTATCTGCCCTTCTTCTCAAACAGGGGGTTTCATGAAATCGGTTTATATTCACTTTTAATGTGCCAGCATCTGTTTCAGATATCTGCATTGCTACGGCGAGGCACTGTGTTTCAAACAAAGCAGTAACAAAATTGTTCAGACCTCACAGCTTCCTGAAGTGCCTGTCAGCAGCTCTACTTGGTTGAGCAAGGGCCCAAATCCTCTTTCATACTAAGCCATGTGAGAGTACAAAGAAGAAAGTATTATAATATCTTTCTGTTGCATGAAATGGACTCAAAATCTCAGAAAGGACATAGTTTCATCATGCAGAAGCTTTGGCAATAACTGAACTTTATAGCACTTCTGCATCTCCACCCTTGCTTGGTTGTGTTGCAGAATTGTGTCTAACCCCAATCATTTCCCTCAACCAGTTTGAGTTTAGAGCAAAACCTCATAAGCTGTTGAGCTGACACTTCAGGAAGGGTAGGCTGCTGGGACAGCAGAGTGGGAACATTTTACAGAATCACAGAATGGCTGAGGCTGGGAGAGGTACCTGGAGGTCATTTGAAGGTTCTTCCCCCTGCTTAAGCAGAGTCTCTTAGGGTCATTTCTACAGGATTATATCCAGACAGATTTTTGATATCTCCAAGGATGGAGACACCACGGTCTCCATTAGTGACAGTTACAGTGACAGTGCTCAGTTGCCCTCAAACTAAAAAATTTTAAGCTTGACTGTCATTAAATATTTTGTGTAATGACATCCAGCTCTAAATTAGAGCTTAAAATCCCTTATAACAGTTCATAACTTCCAGCTCATGTCTTAAAGGCTTCAAGCATCTCTGTGTCTGTAACATTACATCAGTCTGCCTGGATGCATCTATACTAGTCAGTTCTAGTGTGCTTTGGAATGCTTCAGGGCATGGGAATGTGATTGTCCTTGTTAGGCAAATCTCAATACATTCCCTAAAAAATATCCAGCCTACTATAATTACTTTTGTCTCCCAACAATTCCCTCACATGGTCTGTCAGCCAGAGCAGCTCATGAGCATACAGAATGGGCAGTTTCCCTTCAGCTGCTGTCACTAATGCACCACCACAGCCCCCCAGTCTCGGCAGTGTTTTAGGGTAGATACCAGCCATTCTGTGAGGTATCTCAGTGCCTTCAGAATGCTGAGGCGTGTTTGGTTTACTGATAAAGAAGTGGACTGTGTCTGCAGGATATCTGAAGGTGTGCTCATATCTGTGGCTTGAGCTTTAGTCCATCAAGCTGCTTTACACAGATGTGACTCCTGGCTCAGTATGGAATGCGTGGGGGGCAGGCAAGAACCCTGAAACTGCCTCTTTTCTGCTTATCTTAGTTTCCTAGCAATGTTTTCATTGGCTCTTTTCTTTAAGAACTGCTCCATAACTTGGGTTGTGTTTGTGGATTTGCCTCCCTGAAGAAAATCTATTTAATTTTTTTTAAAATTGTCTACATCAGAGTGGATAATGTTGTGACTCAGACACATGATAAACAAACAAATCAGCTTGCTTAATTTTAGCTGGAATACAACTTTTCAATGTGTTTTTAGCCTTGAAAGAATATACTTTAAGTTCAAAAAAAGCTCCAAGCGGATTTTTGATTGAAAACTGCAAGTGCTATCAGTATTTCCAATCTATTTCAGAGCAAGAATGAGAAAATAGTTTTTTTTTAAACCACAGTATTTATTTTTAATTTCACCTGCATTTTAGAGCTCCTGCTGGCCTACTTCTCTGCGTTTTTCTCAATTTATATTCATTGTAACTGAGTTGGGGAGAGAATTGATCACTACGTTTGGAATGCTGATGAATTTCTGTTCTCCAGCTGTATGCCTCTTTAATGCAGTTATCTTTACTTTGTGAATATATATAACTCAAGAAGGCACATTAGTGACATAAGGTACTTTGTTTTAATAAATTGAGGACATCTACTTTAATGCTTTCCTTAGATCTGCAGGATACTATAAAGAGTCAGGAGTTATAGTACCATAACATGAGAGTGTTGCTTTATGAAGATCTAAATAAAGATCCCAAGAATTATATTAAAACATTTATATTTAGGAAATTTTCTTTGTACTACTGTTAGCATTGTTGATCAATTCAATCCACAAATGATTAATTATATAAATTTATTGCATCATAACCTCCTGAAGAAAGAGATGTCCTCAGCTTCTTCTTTTATTCACATCTTTGGTCACCTTTGTACCAGACATTTTTGAAACTTTCTCTTGAAAGATCATATTATTTTGATGTATTTTTAAGCTTCTTTAAGTTGTGAAATTTATACTTTTCCTCATGTATTCCGAGTTTCAAAATGAATTAAATTCTTCCACATTTCTCTTTTTACTAACTTATTCTGTCCAGCCACTTGTTATATGATAACTTCCAGTGTGGTGAGTCATCCAAAGTGAGCACATCACACAGACATACAAATACCAGACTAGTTTCTATTCTTCTTAGTGAAATTAGCTATTGATTGCAGTTGGCTGTGTCCTTTATTTCTCTTTCTTATAGCAATAGCATGGAAATGTAAGATGCATATTTATCGACTGGATGATTATAGGCATTTGTGAAGCACCTTCATTTTAAAATATTAGCTTTTCTAAAAATGTTTGTGCTGTGTACTGACAACTACTTCAATAAAGCAGGAACTATGCTTTTTAAAAAGTAGAATGTCCATGTATACATTATAACTAATAAAGAAAGTTTGATATTATTTATGGACCAAGGAGTTGTGCATGCATGAAAATTGAATATAGCAACCATATATTTTTGTTGAGATCAAGGGGTTTTTTTTTTCCTATGGGCTTAAATTCTTGGGGATTATTCCTTTTGAATGCATTTTATGAGCAGCAGAAGCAGTCCAGAGACAGCAAATTCTTTCTGAACAGTTTTCAATACAGACTACAGTATTTGGGAAAGGCTTAAAATTAGCATTTTTGAATGAAGATTTAGTGCTATAATAAATATCATTCTTTGTGATTCCAAAAAAGAACAGCACTTTCAAGTGAATTTAAAGCTTATGGAAAGCATAACATTGACTGGTAAAGAAGTGAAACTCTTATTTATAGTTGCTAGGTACAGAAAGACAGAAGCAGAATAGCAGTTCCCCCTGAAGCAATGGCACATCTCATTTGTGATACAGAGAAAGATTTCCAAATATTTTGTATTTATATCTCTGCAAAAACGTCCAGTGAGACTGTTGCTTGTGCAAGATTGGTTGTCAATACGGGCGTGTAGTTTTCAGAAAATCACATGACAACTACCAGAAAATTAAGTCAATGGGTTTGTACATTCTGTCAATCAAAGTTACATGAACTACTGATCTTTCCCTTCTCCACAGGGCCTGAAGGAGGAAAGCTTCATGGTCCGTTCCCTGGTGCCCAGATAATACATTCATGCTACACAGGACAATAAAAACTCATATTCATGGAGGAAAATATACTAAAATCTTACTCTGACGTCTTCAAATCCCCCAAACTCACAAACTGTTTAATTACTTTGCCAAAGATAAAGCTTTTAATTCTGCAACTTTCAGGTATTTGAGATCTGGTATGCTTATACTATTCCCCTCTATTTCCAGCATTGCAGGTGGGTTGATTAAAACATGCCTTCCAGTATTATTATTTAGGATTTCCAGAAATGTTGAAATTACTTACCTGTTCACTACGTAGGTACAATGTCTGTCTAGCCCTTAAAGGCCTAAGGAGAAGCAGAGAAGACAATTGCCCTCCAGGCACCTTCCTTCATGACAGTGAAAACATCGCTTGCTTGCCAAAGGTACCACGGAAATATTTACACTATTAAAAAGAAAATTCATCATGAAGAAAATCAGCTACATAAAAATGTGCTGAAGGGGAAAAAAGCAAAAAGACCAATGATATAACTAAAAAACTAGGGACATGTTAAACCATGCTGACTCCCCTGCAAGACCACATGACAGTGAAGAGAATAAACTAAGCTTGGAAACCAAAACATTTTAATCACACACAAATGCCATTTTGAAATCTCACTATTTCTTTGCCCCCTCAGGACAGATGACACAGTTTCTTCATGACTGTCAACTGCATGTCACCAGCACTGGCCCTCACTCTCTGTTGTTTTCTGTGCCTTCAGGAGTCTCCCATGTTGATTAGAGTTTGATTAATTGCTATGACAGAGTGATTCTTTTCCTGTAAGGTTAATGAAAGTTCACATGTCAACACTACAGTGCACTAGCTAGGTAATTATGCTAATTACCACATACACAGAACTATTTGGCTGAACTGAGGCTTAGCTACCTAAAGTCCTAGAAAGATTATTTGGATGGACAAGATGGTGATATGATGGTTCTCTCTGGAGTATCTGGGGGAAAATCCGGTATCATATTCAGACAATGCACACAATAGGAAAATGTGGCGCGGGAACTCAGCCGCATTCTGCAAAACAGCATCTCAAATTACTCATTGTTATCAAATCTAATTATTAATCCTCTTAATCTCATCTAGCTATTAATTTTCTTTTGTTATCATGTGATTTAAATATTTTGCATGTATAATTTTAAAAGTATCACTTCAGAATAAATCTGTAGATTCAAGTCATTATTTTAGGGCTGCATCATGTTCCCTTGTTTCATAGACCATATACTAATATTTTTGAACAGGATTTCCCAGGCAGATGTTAAGCAGTCCAGCTTTGGGATTAGTACTTTTTCTTTACTGCCTTCTATTTTGACTTTCTCTTTTAGGAAGGTTGGGCAGCCCCTAAAATTAAAACAGTGAAGAGAGACAAGAGACTGCACAATCTATGTTGAACAAGGGCAAGATACAAGTGAATTGGAATTTGTTCATAGAATAATTAAAATTCACAGTTCAACCACTAAGGATATAGGTCTTTCTATATGGTTTTGAGAAAAGGCGGAATGCAGGAAGGTGGAATAGAACCACATTTTTTCCAAGGCCAGTCTTCCAATTTGTCTCTTCTCATGATCTAGTCAGGACACAGGCTTTTTACATTTCCATGATTCAGAATCTGGATTCTGGATTCTTTTGTGAGGGTGACAAGACTACAAAGGGTCATAAAGATAGCTTAGACTGCAGGACTTTTGACTGCTGGCATATTTGAAATGACATTCTAGTCTACATTTTCATTGACTGAACTGAAATGTAAAAATATTACGTTTTGAACACACATTGATATGGTGTGTCATGCCATACACTGGAAACTTACACTTTATACAAAATGTACACTCAATACAGCAAAAAGCCCTCCACAGTTTTTATAGAGAACTCTCCAAATACCTTAACCCACTTAATTTAGTTTAAACAGATTTATAAATATATGCCTTCAGAAGCTTTAAATATAGCTAATGTGTTTCATCACTGTTAAATCTAATCTATCCAATGAGATAAATGTCAAGTAACACAATTTTCTAAATTAACAAGATTTTTTAGGAAGATGAAGCTGAAGTAGAGAAAAGAGGCATTCCCCTGAGATAGGAAACTCCTGAATTTTAATTGCCAGTGTTATATTCATGGCCACAAAGGCTTCTCCTTATACTAAACGAGTGGTCAGATTAAAACAACAGGTTGGCTTTTGTTCAGAAGAGTCTTAAAACATTTTGTAAAGGTCCCGAGACATCTAGAAATAAACTATTTTATAACTTTATTTCTCTACTTCTCAACACAGTATTAAGATACTATTTTAGGTTACAAATCTTAATTACTATCTGATTTTTCACCTCTTCCATAGACACCTCCACAATATCTTCTCAATTTTTTTAGGCCAAAATTATAAAATGCTACTGAAGAAATTATTTGATATTGTTTAGCAACAATATACACAAGACTTCATTAATTTTATTTTATGTTTAGCTGTAATTGGATATCAGGTAACAAAACTTGAAAACATTTTAAATTATTTTAGCATCCAGAGCATTTATGGAAACTAAAAAACCCAGACACTCAACAACATTTTAATAAAAACAGGGTTGAAAGGTAAAAGGAGGGAGCTGCTTTGTCAATGAATTTACACTGGTATGCATTTTCTTTCTCTTCTGGTTAGCTGGGACATTCTAATAGCATATTGCTTCAGATTTGTATATGCACTGCTGTATTTCAGGGAAGTGTACTGTAATATTATTAAAAGATTGTTTATATGAGCTTAGAATATTAAAATGTCATATTTTATCTTGTGCATATTTATTAACATAACAGTATGTGGTAGCCTACTTATATGCTATTGTCATTTGTACCACAATAACTAAGGATCTTGTCAGGGTTTATTTTATAATTCCCTATTTTCAATGGCTTATAATTCATCAATAAAACTTTGTTCTGGGGTGAAAGTTGACAAGAAAATTCTATGTTCAGGATCATATATTTTACAACATAAAGGACACTTTAAAATCAGGAATAATTTTACTGGGGTATTATTTTCCGTTTTTATTCTTTTTCAGAACAGCCGATGATGCTGAAGACGTTACAGAAAAATTATCAGTCAATTTCTCCCCAATCTTCCATCAATTTATAGCAATATGTTAAGGGCAGCTGAATCACACTTCACATAAAACTCATATAAATCAATTGCAGATACATGCTGTTACCTCCACTCCTTTTGTGATTCCCTGTGGGATACATATATTCACTTCCAGTACTCGAATTTCATGCACTAGAAACTTTTTGCTAGATTGTGTAACTTGTAAAGATTAAAAATGAGAGGAATTCACAAGCATTTGATTTCCCTGAGATCAAAGCCAGCTGTCAATTCATAAAAAACTCCAAACGGGTAGAGATGAAGAGTCAAGGAAGGGGTAGGAAGGGAATGTGAGATAAGAAGTGAAACATCTGCATGCAGCACACAGCCAGGATATTTCCAGGGAAGACACATGATGGCAACTGAGCAGTGGATTGAGTGAATTTCTGTAGTGATCATTTGAAGCTAAGGCAGAAGGAAAAAAAGCTGTAGTGGATAAATAGGAGGGATGAACTTACATTTCTATGATTGGCATACTTAAGGATATCTTGGACACTTACACAGGCTTTTGAATAGCATATGTCACTAAATACATTAATAAATATTCTTTTTTCTCAAACTAGAGTTCTTCTAATAACGTACATATTAAATTAATGCTAGAGTACATGTTCAGCCCATCAAAGACATAAAGTGCAGTCTATCTCACCTAGACACCACAGTCACCGCATTGACTTTTACATTTGAGCCAATCGGTACACAGATAAAAATGTTTCTGTGATCCTAATTTAGGACACATTTAGAGTGAGGTGAATAACACCTTAGAAGCAGAAATTCCACTTTTCTGATTATAAAGAAGGCCTAGGATAGCTAATTCAAATGTAAACACTGTACGTAACTGAAGGTTATCTGGAAGACACCCATTCATGGACATTGTAATTGAGACTACATTATCTACCATGCTGCTTGCTCTCGTGATTACCATATCATGTATTTAAATTAGTGAGCTTTGGAAGCACAGAATTATGGATTTTTCATCCAGGGCAGGGTATCTTCAAATACTAATTTCACCCAGGTCTCAATACCCCAGTACTTTTTTGGAATGTAAAAAGGTATACTACTTTGCTGAGACTTTTCTTCACGTAATTGACTTCTGGCCTCCTGCTGAAAATCACTTTCCCAAAGTAAATGTATATTACTGGTCAACCTTAAGACACCAGCAAGCCCAGATTGTCCCCTATAGTAATTGTCCCTTTGGTGTTTGGCAGCAGCTCCACTGCTGGGCAACTGTCCCAGTGCCATCCCCAGCAACAGCAGACTCCAAGCAGGATGGCACAAAGAAAATCCTGCTTCCTTCCCCTCCTTGTCTTCTGTTCTGACAGCTGGACAATGCCAACATATCTTTCAGATTTTGTGTTTTGACTCTGGAAGTAAAAGGGGGGGTTACAATTGATTAGCCGCTGCTTAATTTAACATATTTCTGGCATTAAATTAACTATTCTCTTTAGGGGAAAAAAAAAAAAAAGCCAAATTGAAAGCTTTGAGCAATGATCAATGCACACGTAACAGAAAATGTGACACTGGCAGAGATCCTGTGATAACACGGACCATGCTTGGCAGTAAAATGAAATTAAAGTTACGTCTATTACAGTGCAGAAAAGAGAATGCCTTTTCAAGAGTGTCTTATTTCTGAGTGTCTAGTACACCCTTTTTCCTTTTTCTACATATGTCAGTTGGGGTGAAGAACTGAGACGTATATACAAAGTAAGAGCAGTGAAAAGTTTTACATGCTGTGTAAGTATGTGGTTGTACAGAGTATTTAGGCACTAACAACAGAACTGGCAATTGATCTCTTAATAGTCACAACCTAATTTTAGATCTCAAAGCAAGCAGATTCTAAGGAATTTAACACTGAAAATTTTCATGGATTTTAGATTCAATGTACAGAGAATAAAAAAGCAAATGGATATTTAAAAAACATGCACATGCAATATGCAAATCAAAGTATTTACCTTGAATTTCTCCATTGGAATGGCAATATAAATTAGTATCTACCTAATTATTTTAAATACAAAATAAAACCCAGATGTGAAACAATGTGAACTGTTTGCAAGGAAAGAAACACAGCTTCTGTATAAAAGGAATGATTATGTTGTGTATTTCATAGCAGCATTAAATTCTTCAATTGTAATGGGAAAAAAAAGAATGAAGTAGGGAGAAATAAAGAAAATAGAAAAGCAACTTAGATAAATTTCATTGTCCTGTTTTACGTCTGTATTGGCTCTCCAATTTATTTGAATAACTAAACATTTTTTTTACTAAAATAAAAGTAGTCAATAATGGCTGGTGACAGAACACACTTATTTTCTTTGTTATGGCTTCCAAAATTTTTTGTATTAAGAATATCTGTTTTGAACAATGTCCACTGGTGTTTGCTTCAAACAACTGCAATGAGTATTTTTTCTCTTAGCTTTAGAGCAAAAGTTAGTTCTGCAGCTAGGCTCATTTATCAGACACACCTGCCTGATTAAACAGAGCATATGCACAAACTGAGATCTTTGTTTTGAAAAAATGAATCTGTTTATTAAAAGGCAGCAAAAGAATGACTCAAGTATGAAAAGAAGTACTATCATCACATATAAAGATAGAAAGGAGACAAAAAAATGATGCTCCGAGTTGTTTTTAAGAAGAAAAACATGTGGCATTCTCTATCCTACCATTCATAGAAGTGGACTTGATTACAATCACTTGATTTAATCAGGGATTCCTGGTCCAATTCATGTATGTTTAAAATATGTTAACTGGCAACAGTTGGCTGCAGATTGGAAATTTATTTGATAGTTTGAGTCTCATTGTAGAATGTAATGGGTTTAATAAAATCTCGCTATTTTCAACACATCCTCTGCCTGATCTTGATGGTAATCCTAGATATCCACAAGAAGAACTGTGAAATACATGGCTGCAGACAGTATCAACAGCCATAATCTGACAAAAGCAAGTGAACACTTGAGCACTTTATTCCAGAGAGATAAAAATACCTCATGAGGGGAAAATTCGGATGCTTTTTTCCTTTATTTGACGTAGTGCTTAGAGACAGAACAAGATATTTTTGGCCCCTGTATTTTACAAATGTACAAGGAAAAAAGTAATAAAATATCTTCCTTATCTCACATTTTCACATTTTACTGTAAATTATACTCTTTCTTAGGAGTAATATTAATTTGGGATTAGATCCATGAAAAGATTTAAGTCCTGCAATATCTCACATTTTACTATGCCTTTAAAGGATTTTCTGCCCTGTGGAATTCCCCCATTCCCCTGCCTTGGCTTCTCATAAATGCCTGGAGAAAATTGGGTGCCAAGAAGTAAGGTCAGTAACAGGGAAAGGATTTCATATCTAAAGATATGTTCCCTTTAAGACAGCAGGTTGCAAAAGGAGACATAGAGCTACCTAATAAAACACAGTGGAAACAGGGCTTGAACCCAGACATTTAAGTTCCAATTACAAGACTCCATTTCTGTACGGTGCTTCTTGATGTCTGGTGCTTAGTCCAACATCTCTCAAGGAACATGGCTAGTAGTAGTAGAAGAGAGTTTGTTTTTCTGTCCCTCTTTTTCTCATCTGTTCCCTCAAAACTTCTGCACAGTACAATACTATCTTACAAGGAAATTTCTTTCCCTTACTACTTCCTGTTGAAACTTTTTTCCCTCCATAAAATGAATACATTTTTGTTGGACTAACATAACTTCCTTCCACTATATAGCCACTCCTTTGAACAGACTAGGTGTCAGTAAACAATCACTACTCTGTTAAGTGCTCAGTAAAGCAGATAATCAAAGATTCTTTCTCTATCCACTAGCCTGTGAAGTCATGCTTAAATATTGAACACTGAACATATAATCATTTTTGAATGACTGAAATAGGTAAGCCAGAAGGAACTACGGCGTTGCTTTTGCTTCACCAGGCTGCAGAACAGAAACAACCATGGTGTTAACAACAACAACACGGGCATGGGTGACAAGGATGGGATGATTTTTTACATGGGACGACCTCAAAATCTGGAGAAGAGACTTTCTTTGCTTATGAAGCTGGACAAATTAGGGGAACTTCGTGTGATGGTAACATACTTTGTGTTGGCCAGCAAGTGTGCTGTCACTGTCCACTGAACTTGGCCTCACAGATAATGTGGAAAAAAATATTTCTGTTGTTGTTGCTGGTAATAACTAAAAGTAGTGCCTACTCGCAGAAAGCTAAGGCATTCTGAAATTATGACTGCTGAATGTGAGGTGTTAAAATCTAAATTTTAGATGACAGCATCACAGAACGGTCAAGCTTGGAAGGGATCTCTGGAAGTCATCTGGTCCAACTACTCTGCTGAAGCAGGACCATTTAGAACCAGTCACCTAGCTGATTGCTCTAGTCTCCTAAAGAAGAGTCAGACACCTAAAGCAGTTTTTCACATAGATTTAGGGCCTTATCCTAGCATGTCCTTTTTCAGGCTAGTCCCATCCTATTAATTTTTTAAACATATGTCACATACTAGTCTTTTGATAACCATCTTTTTATAAGAGAATCATTCCTTTGTTCCTAAAGGCAAGAAATTATTAAATATAAATGAACCATGGTTCATTTATATATCCATGGTTCCGTATCCATTCAGAAATAACAAATATACAGAAATAATTTATTTCTGTTCCTTCATTTTCCAATTCCATTTGATTTCTATCATCCTAACAGATGGCATACCAATTTGAAGTTATTCTATTGAAACACATTTGAATCATTACTGAAAAGCTGTTGTGAAATTAAGTATTCATTGATAATCTGAGGCTGAAATCTTGCTGTCCCCTCTGTAGTATTCTGCATTTATTTACTCTCTGCTCAAAATGCTAGGGTCAGAATTTTCAATTGATCTGACCAATGGAAGTAGCCAGTGCTCTTTTAAAAAGCAAATTATAAGCAGAGAAGTGCCCAGGTGATTGACATGTCAGCAGCGCCCAACCTTTTGTAAGCCTTTGAGGAGAATTAATCACAAGTGTAGTGCAGACATTGAGGTTACCAGACAACAAAAACCTATTTTGGATGTTTATCCTGTCTGAGACTGGAATAATGCTGGTAATTTACAGCACAGGTTTTGGTCTGATGCCTTGGGAAAACAGCTACTGCCTCCTTGCCTGTAGGCAACTCTGTGGCCACAGCTTATACCTGGCTTCTGTCCACTGATTGTGAGATGTGGCTCCAGCTGATTGGTCCTGAAAAGAGGAATCCAGCCCTCAGCTAGATTTCAGGGACACTGAGGCACACAGGCATTTGAAACTGATAATGATCAATAGCAGTGATGTCAGCAATGGAGGTAGTAGTAGTAATGTTTTGAACAAGAGCAGTCATTATTTGAACATAAAAAGTGCATGGTGCTTGGACCATACCACAGCTGTCTTTGTTTCTCAACTATTTCCATCTTTTGACAGCTCTGTAAACCTCCTGCCCCTGGCTTGTTTCTGATCTCCATCATGTGGCAATCTAAATAACAATTCAGCTATTTCTTTATGATCAATTCAGTGTTTATACCTGATATTTCTCAATATTCTACCCCTAAAAAGTCCTCTTGTCTGCACTTTTTAGTAATCCTGATGAATGAATGATCCAGTTCAATACGGGGTTTCAGAGCTGAAAATTTGTCCTTAGCTGACAGAACTAATGTATTTTATTTTGCTATCTCTATTCAGCAGGACTCCGATATTCCAATGATACTGGTTTTTTTTACTGCTTTTAAATAGACCATGGGAGATGATGAATGACTAAACCTTTGGATTTATTCTTTCTTTTCTTTGCAGGGAACAAGGAGATTGCAAAGGGTCTTGTCTCTACTTCTAATTCAACTTGTGCGTAAACTGTAAGTATGGAAATCAAGGGGATAATAATAAACCAGGTCCCTTTCAAGTACTGGTATCTGGTGGTATTTGAAGTAGCACAGCAGAGTTATGGATGGGATGTGAATGGCTGAGGTAATAAAAGAGTTTCCAGGTGTTAAGCAAAGGCTCAAGGTTAAGTGCTGTGCCCATGATAATGCATCTAGTGTGTGTAGACCTGGCATAGTATCCTAGTGTCCTAATGCTTTGGTGTGCAAAAGCTGGGAGATAGTTTCAGTCTGATATCCCTCTTTTCCCTTCCTTCCTTTCTTCCTTTCTTCCTTTCTTCCTTCCTTCCTTCCTTCCTTCCTTCCTTCCTTCCTTCCTGCCTGCCTGCCTGCCTGCCTGCCTGCCTTCCAACCTTCCTGCCTTCTTTCCCATAGGAATTCTTTTTTACATTAGTGCACTCTGGGAAGAGCCAGGTTACAAAACTAACAGACATGGGACAGTGAAGCAGTGAGAAATTAGCATTATTTAAAACATAACAGGAATTTAGACAGTGAAGCCTTACAAATTTGCATAATTTTTCTGTCTCTTCACAGACTATGTTTCTTTTTATCAAACTTTGTGTTTGGTGGGGCTTGGGAGATTTTTTGGAGGGGAGGGAGATGAAGATTGCTGGGATTTTTTGTTGTTTTTTCTTCTCTGTGACAATGGAGCTTTGTTTTTGAAGACGAGCTCAGTAACTCATAAGGTAGTATATGAAATAGAGGAGAGAAGTCAATATTAAAAAGAGAGAATAAACAAAAGGAAAGCAGCTTGTTTATGATATGAACTACAAATAAAGGAGGTAGAATTACCATTTTAAGAAATATTTAAATCTAGGTTTGTTGTCAGTTTATCCCAGATAATGAAATATGTCAGTCAATGATGTAGGAGAAACTGGAACCTTCTAATTCGAGAAGTTTCCACTGTTACTAATGTGGAATTGTCAAGATTGATTAAATATGACCTACTGTCTCAGGAAGGCCCTAAGCCCAATTTTTAATCTTTCCACCTTTTAAATACAGTTATTTTTTGGATGTCTTTAGGAAAGTATTTTTTTTTCTTTTAGTTGGGGAACTGTAGGAGAAAGAAGCAGTTAAAATAGGTGAAAGAATATGCCTCAATATGAATTCAAAACTGTCTTTTAAAAAAAGGAGGAGTCCACCCAGACTGATGTGCTCTTTTCGTTTGTGGTGACTCCTAAAGAATGCAATTAAAGAGGCCATAGTAGGCTCAGTTGTGTCACAGTACAGTGGTAAGCATTTTGCATCTGTTCCCATAGCAACAACACTGCAGAAACAAGTTGTTCAGGCTACAGTCTCTGTCACATTGGTATGGGGAAGCTCTCCCTGGCAGGCTAATAACTGTAACTTTCTAGGTCTCAAAAGGCATTGTTTAGAACTGTGCTACTAAACAATGATATACTTAACAAAGCCTTAAAATACCAAAGAAGGATGAACTGCAGATGGGATAAACATGGTTCTATTTGTAAAAATAATTCGGTATTTCTCGTGACTTTAAAGAAAAATAAGATAATTTTCCTGGCTACAGACACAGCAGGGATTTTAAAATACCTTGAAATTCTGATCACCTGGAAAGCTGTAAGAAATCATAAACAGTAGAAAATTACTAATCAGACCCAACTGTGGTTTTGTTAAAATAATGTTATCACTTATGGCATTGCTAGAACTATTTTTGATATGTAGATGGATATTTATTGATGATTTGTTTTTTAAAGAGTTCAAGTTTTATTAATTTACAGATAAAAGAACAAAATATTTCAGCCTTTGGATTCATTATGTGAACTGAGGCTCAATCAGATATTGACATTCTTTCCTCAAAAGTATGCAGTTTATTAATGTCTTATCAAATGTTTCTGCTATGTTATATTAGAGGGGAAAAGAAAAAAGTCCTGCATGGAAAAAATATAAAACAAAGAATAATAAAAATATGAAAATATAAAGACCTACTTCTTTCTTATGTGGAAATTCTTCCCATGAAAACTGCAAGGATTAGTTGTTTACCTAATAGTTCAATAAGATGCACCAAATTAGAATACATTATCTTAACACACTTTTTCCATGGTAACAAACATAACAGTTGAGGATGAAAAACAGTTTTGAATATAACCTCTAATTTTCACACCTGCATAATACCTTAAATCACCCCTTTTAGGAAAACTTTCTACATTGTTCTGTGTCCAAATTAGTTTTTGTTTTGTTTGGAGTTCTTTTAGGTTTAATGATACTCCAGCCAGCTATCCACAAGCCAAGGAAAATTACATTTGTAATTTTAAGAATATTAAATATATTTGTTTTAAAAGGCCTGTCTAGAAACATCCAAAATATTATATAGGAAATTTAAGCCTAAGTCCAAGGAGGGAGTTGAACTTATCCTGGCAACAAAATTAGGCAGGTCAAATGACAGACTTGGGACTTGCTCCATCCCACAGGAATTTTCATTAGGGCTACTGCATCTCTTAAGAAGCTTTTTAAAAGTCACAGAGACAGCCAGTTGCCATGAGGGCAGACAGCTGGGAGTTAGAAGTGTGCCCCTCAGTTGTATCTGGGCCATATCAAGAAGAAAGCTATATTTTAGGCGTTTTTTTAAATCAGTTCCAACTGGTTGGCCTAAGCATATTTCTCTTTGATCCAACATGTACTGCAAATCCTGCTTGTAAGTGCTAAGTCAGAGGCACATCTTCAGAAAAGAGCACTTAATTACAAGCTTCTGTTTAAATTTGGTCAATATATGTGGACTTGAAAACCAGTGAAGCTTTATGAGCATGCTGTAATTATTTTTATTCAGGCGATGAATTCTGATCAAACAGGGACACAACACAAAAACATTTACAAAGAGTTTATAAACCAGCTATGTTGAAATTTTCCTACCACTTTAGATTAACTCTGGCTTTCCTTTCTACCATACCAAACACGGTGAACTTTAACCAGTCATCCACAGAACAAGCATTCAGTTCTGACTTTGTGATAAATCCAGATTTTCCAGCTATTCATGGTTACACTNAAAAAAAAAAAAAAAGACAGTTGTTCTGGTGCAAAGACTGGGAAAAGACCATTGCAAAAACTAATGTTTGAACATCTTAAAGCCAAATTCAATCCACAGCTCTGAGGTAAGCCTCTGGAGTCTCTATAAAACACACAGGGATAATGAGATTCCTGAGGAAAGGAGCCTGCACCAGATGCTCCAGTGAGCTGTTACCCTGTATGCTTTAACAGACTGTCTTTCCTCTTTGTTTTTGTCCATTGAAACCCCCCATGGTTTGCTACAAGATCAGAAGTCTTAAACCAGAGTTTATCTCATTTTCTGGAGCTACAGTCCTAATGAGCACACCAAGTCTAGTTCTTTATTTTCCTGTATTCTGGATTTCTGCTTTTAATAACCCATTTTGACAACTCTCTCCTTCAGGAGGATCCTTTACTCTGAAACACGAAGGAGACACAAATGTGCCTGGCTCACTCCCCACTCCCTGGCTGTGGCTGGTGTTGGCCAAGGTCTTTCCACTGTAACTCTGCAATGTAAAGACCTTGCCACTGATGATGTGGCTTTATGGTGGGGTCAGGCTCCATCCAGGAGGACAGAACCATTAAAGGCTGCATCTAATTACCACCAATGATTCCTGCACTGCAGTTTTACAGAAGACATGATGAAGCAGATTTTTATTACAAGTATAAAAAACACTCTTCTGACACAATGCAGCCATTCCTCCATTTCTAAGCCTTATGCCAAACTAAGAGTATTAAAGCCATTAAGGACGAAGATCTCCAGAAATTTTAAACATGCACTACTTTTTGAAATTACTGAACTGCTCTGGTTAACCTAAAAAAAGTAGAACAAAAGTTTCATCTGAGATAGGCACCAAAGAAATCAAAAAGAAATCTGTCTAAAAAATACAACTTTATAAAGTTGCAAAGTAACAGAAAATGAAGCAGTCCAATGGGAATTTTGACAGAAGGTATAAAAGTATATTGCCTGGCCAGCTCCATATTTTACTCAGAAACAAAGAAAAAAGCCCCAACCATTTTCTGAGGACTTTGGAACACTTTTAATAGCAGATGGAGAAAAGGGGAGAAACAACAGCTGAGAGCAGGAAAAGAAAAAAAAGCACATTTTTTTAATAAGAAAAGCAAAATACTTCTAATCTGTATTGCAAGTTCATATTCTTAGCAGTTAGTTTCAGGAGAAGCTGTTGATAGAGTTGAGGGATTAATGGCAGGAGAAAGCTGCAAGAAATGCATTCTTTGCCAGCCAATACAAGTGAAAGTATTTGGAGAATAGGTGGGCATGATAAAGCAACTTATTATGAAGCTTCATTTTCTCTTAGCTCTGACAGAAAACAGCTGCCTCAGTACTTCACCATTATCAGGGTAGTCAAGGTGAGATGAGATTGAGAAGAGTTTATGACCTAGTTTTTCAGCAGCAGTAGTCAAAGTAAAAGACAAGTAAAGGGCAAGAACTGAGCCCAGCATTTTCATTTTCCACATGGAGCATTGTATATTACATTTGCAACTTTTGTAACATTTTATATGTTACATACAATTTTCTGAGCATTTCCCTTCTGACATTCATGGCACATGAGATGGTTGAATATTTGTTCACTTTAATTAGTGTTATCACTTTTAAATTGTGGTAGATTCTTGCTGACAGGAAGATAGATACTTTAACATAAAGAGATCATAGCTAAGAGATAGAGGAAGAGAGAAGAGAACAGGGGAAAGAAAAGCACAAACAATAGAGGGAGAGATGAATAGAGGAAGGCAGAGAGGAAGGGAGATAACTTCTTTTACAATCTTGTCAAAATCCTTGTTTGTTTCCTAACTTTTTATGTAATGATAAGCTACGCCAGAACCCTCAATCTTAGTTTCTTGTCTTTAAATGTAAGATAAAATTTATGAAATCATTTTGTCTGGTGCTTTGAAAAACTGAAATAAGGAGCAGCTCGTAGAGGAAAAAGAAATTTTTTTGTATTTATTTCTGAAAAAATACTTCTTTAAACTGCTAAGTTTTGAAAAAGCTGTTTCATCTCAAAAAAAGGTAGAAGGTTGTTATGAGAGAAATCACAACCATCTGTCTAGGTCACTTATGTTACCTTAATTTTCTTTGCTTCAGCTTTATTCTCCTAAAACCTCTCTTGATTTTCAACTCCATAACATTATGGAAGTGTTCCTACCCAGACCAGTATGGGAACTTCCAGATTTCTGTGCATACATAAGGATGTTGATAAGGTAATAGCTTCTAATATAGTTTTTTAATATTCTTAGGTAGTGTTAGGAAAAAAATTAGGGACACAATTTACTAAACCAAGAGTATATCCAGGTTCTTCTAAGTCCACAAATTGGAGAGGTTAGTATGGGTCACAGAGATCAACAAGAAGAGGAATGATGGTGCATGGCAGTTGCCCAGTTTGGTGAGAATTGTCCTTGCTCCAGACAGAGGAAATGAGGTTTTACTCACTCTGCTCCAGGGCTGGTGGTTGTCGGAGAAATTCACAAGATGAAAGGATTTTTTAATATCTTTCCTTATGTGGGTTTTATTACCAATTAAAACATTAAATTTTAACAATTTGCTTCATTGTATTTTCAGAAATATTTGACAGATACGTGTCTGGTTGATGTACTACTTCCTGGGAATCCATTGAGTTCCTGTATTTGCTTGTACGTTGGCAAAGATAAAATCATCCTTTTAAATTTCAAGACAAGCACTTCATTTTTCATACTGTTTAAGATGAGTCTACATAATCTTCAAAAAGTAGACAGAGAAACATATTTTGTGCTGGGCAGCTAAAATCTTAGCTAAACTCTTAAATATGAGCAAAAAAAAAAAGCTGTCAGAGATTTTATGCTTAGGGTAACAAACGTATATTAAAAATGTTTTCCACTTTCAAAGTACTACCTCCCTACATCAGAGCTAACAAAGCTCCATTTAATCTTTCTAAGGTTTTTTACTGATAAATCCATAATGGGCACTCAAGCTCTTAAATTTTGTACCCCTCAAGATCTTAAAATTTAAGTAATGAATATATTTGGGATTCTTTTTTTTCCCTCAATGTTTTCAACTTATTTTCAGTTTATTTTCAGTACAACTTCTGTTTAAGGCTTTTCTCCACAGGTATCCAGACTTGCAATGTTTAATCACAGAGCCTAAAAAGAACCTCAGGCTCACAGAGTGCAACACTTTGCTACTCTTGTTTTAGCAATACTTTTTCTTATAGGAAAAAGGATAAATGAGAGGAAAACTTTTCTATATATGATTAAAGCTTGTAAGGACAAACTGTTTAAGATTGTCATTCTGGAAGGTAACTTGATTAAGGCAAGCTGAAAAAGCAGTCTTCCTGCTTCTAGGGCAGGAAAAGTTCTAAGAAGGAGTGCAGTCCATTCAGAGAATTATAAGGGTATATTTGCAGAGACATTAACCAAATGCAAAACTATTAAATAGTGTTGTTACCTTTAAAGAAATAAAAGTAATAGCATAGCTAAAAATTACCTAATTGCAGAGGAAAAACAGGAAAACTATCAAGAGATCAATTTAATTCAATCATTCACCCTCCATAGAACTAGGATAAGAGAATGAGAAATATAAAACATAGGATTAAGTTTAGGTTACTAGGGAAGAATTAAAAAATATAGCACAGGGGCATAGAGATAGAATTATAAAGAAAAGAAAAGGACATAAGAAGAAAAAGAGGCAACTATTAAGCAATAAAGAAAGTATCATTATATCATCCTAGAAGGATCATAGTACTCAGATGCAAACAATGGGCCAAGGAGAGGCTTGGTCTGATACTAAACCGCTAACCAATGATAGTTTTAAATGGTCTGTGATAATTTTCACTAGGATTTACTACTGTCAATACCAGCACCAGTTTTCATATTGCCTATTAGCAACCAATGGGGTAAAGAATAACCTTAAGTAAGGAAAAAAAGCATTTAAAAGGTCTCAGAAAGGATAATGTGTTTGTAGTCATCTGAGTTTTGTTTAGGTGCAGTAATCAGTCTCAGAACTACTGGCATTGTCTAGACATGAGAAATCCTTCAGACAACAGAGGAAATGCAACCTAGTGCTTGTTTTTAGTAAAGGAAAAGAACTGAGTGAATGGCAGTTGTGTTAAGAAGAATATGGAATTAGAGGATCACATACTACACAATCATCAATGACCCTCTATAACAGAAGGTAAAACAGCAGTACAGTAAGGAAGGTATAGAAAGGTGTATATGTATGTCTATATATCTAAAATCCTGCTTGACTTAGCATCTTTCAGTCTGTTCATTATTAGACAGAGATGTGTGAGAGTGCCCAGAAGCAGTGTGCACAAAGCAGAGCATGAAGGACATAGAAGTAGTTACTCAATTTAATTGCTATCAGTGGTACCATATTTAATATTTTTTGCTTCTTTCATGCAAAAAAATAGTGATGGTTCATGAAAAAGCATTGTTTGATAATTTGCTTTATAACAGATACATGTTAACAATCTTACTTGTGGTAGCAAACCAGTTTACAGGCAATAAAGCACCAGTTAGATTACAATGCTTAATTGAAAGGAGGGAGAGAAATTTTGAGTCATAATTATCTGTTTACACAGAGGTATTTACTGTGTAAATATCTACCTTTCAGCTTATTGCTTATACTTCATAGGTTATGAAAACAGGTTTTTCTTGGGCAAATCCAACTCGTCTAGATGATGATGTTGAAAACACAGCAGAAAAATAATGCTGTAGACAATGTCTCCTTTTCTACATTCATAGAATCATAGAATGGTTTGGGTTAGAAAGAACCTTAAAATCATCTATTTCCAGTGCCCCTGCCATGGGCAGAGGCACCTTCCACTAGACCATGTTGCTCAAAACCACATCCAGCCTGGTCTTGGACACATCTAGGGATGGGACATTCACAGTGTCCCTGTTCCAGTGTCCCGCCATACTCACATTCTAAAGTCTAATCTAAATCTACCTTCATTCAGTTTAAAACCATTCCCCCTTGTCCTGTCAATACATGACCTTGTAAAAGATCCCCCTTCCTCTGTCTGTAGCCTCTTCAGGTACTGGAAACCTGCTATAAGGTCTCCCTGTAGCCTTCTCTTCTCCAGGCTGAACAAATCCAACTCCCTCATCTTGTCTTCATATGAGTAGTGTTTCAGCCCTCTGATCATCTTCATGGCTTACTCCTCCATGGACTTGCTCCAAAAGTCCACGTCCCCCCCACACCCACGCTGAGGGGCCTCAGAGCTGGATGCAATACTCCAGCTGGAGTCTCAGGAAAGTGGCATAGAGTGGGAGAATCACCCCCCTCTGCCTGCTGTCCATGATTCTTTTGGTGCAGACCGGGATACTGTTGGTTGTCAGTGCACACTGTCAGATCATATATACATAGACATTGGAGATGTCTTTTCATATATATAGATATCTATATATTTTTATAAGAAAGTCATGGCCACATTATTCAAAGATGTGTTCCTAAACTCAAAATGGTTTATTCCAAACTTAGTAAAATGAAAGAAACAGGGAAACTAGTTTTGATAGTCCTCCAGGATCTTCACTTATCACTTCCCAATACAATGAGTGGTTTTGCCATTTTATTTTCTTTTTTTGTCCGCTGCAATAAGTGCTAAGTTTAGCAGTAAGGGAGAGAAAAGGATACTTGACTCTAAGGGAGTTTGAGAGATAGTATAACAGCCAGCTAAAAGCCAGGGCTTAGTGCATATGCTGTGCTATGGAAAGCACTTGCCTGTGTCTGTAGCGAAGTGCTGAGGGAGTGCACTGGATCCCTTTTCAGTTCTAAGAAACCAGAGTTAACTGAGATTTTTTTTTCATGGTGCAGTATCATGTACTGTACCAGAAGGCATGTTAAGAGTGCTCCTAACCTCTGCCTTAAGAGGTGGCGAACAGTTAAGGCAAAATGACAGACACTAAAAGTTGCAGAATTCCCCACTACTCAGCAAACCTTTGCCAACCTGACTTATGAAAAAGGCAGACTGACCATCTAAATCACCAAAAGAATTCCCTTACTTTCTAACTCAGCAGTCACAGAATGACTATTAAATACACCTCTGGGAAACTTAAGGTTTATTGATGCATGATGTGAAATTTAAGTCCAGTTTGTACTATATGTTGAGAATATTGAATGACTGATATGCTCTGCAAAAAAAATATTCGAGACTGAAGTTTAATTTTTTGGTGAAGGCTGTTTTGAAAGGCAGAGGTTTGCTTTTTGGTGTGATCAGCCAGAATGAAGAGTAACATCCTTTCCATCAGGGCCCTGAAACCTACTCTGAGTAAAATGCATGGTTGCAGTTTCCCATACCTTCTTTTGATGACTGTAGGCAAAAAAAGGAAGAAAGAGTTTGGAAAGAATAGGAGGTATTTTTTCTGTAATGCAGGCTTGGACCCTCAAGTGACGGCCATACCATGCTATCCAAATATTTAGATAAACAGAGATGCATATACATTAAAAAGCACTGTAGATTTTATATGTTTCCTTTGAGTTTCAGGCCAGTGTAATACTTTGAGAATTAGACATTATTTTAATTGCACTGATTCCTAAGGGAAAGTCAGTTCTTAGCCTCTATTAAAAAGAAGGCTCATTAAGTGCTTTCCTATATTCAGAGGAGGATAAATTTATGGGGTGTGTGTGTCACATGTCATTCCAACCTGAAGTGCCAACCAACGTCTAGCACTGGCAAGGTTATTCCCCCCATCCAAAGTATGCTTATACACTAACCACGTGACAGAAAGGTAACTATTGAGCAAGACAAATATTCCCTCTTTAATATGCATCATACGCAGATAAAGCCAATAAAAAAAAGGACTGAAAAAGAGCAGATAGCAAAACTAGTATTTGGAAGAATGTAAACAAGTGTCTCTGCTTTCCTCAGTTTTGTAACATTCATAGACATCGAGGAGCCTATGCTCCTCCTAAAACATTAGGAACTGGGAAGGCTAAAGTCTCATGGCCTCCCTGTCATGAAGCACTAGAAAAAAATTTAATAAGAAAAACTTTCCTGGATGCCAAAAACAGTGGCAATGCTGATCCACATATTTTTGGCCTAAATTGGGATGTATTATATATTAGCTACAGATATATTCTCGTAGCAGTATTTCATAGTTTTTCACTCTCTCCAGAAAAAACACAAACTTACAGACTCACAGTGGAACACATAAACATCATAAAGTTCAACAGCACAGAGCTCTAGCTTTTCTGTAACAGAAACTGGCTGCCCTCTTGCCTAACCTCTCCTTTCTTCAGTTAACTATCTTAAAAAGTATGAGGGAAAAAGAAACAAGAAATAGACATTGACTTGTTTAGCAGCAGGTTTATGCAGGCCTGTCACCATATTCCTTATTCCTGAAAAGTTCAATTTGATGCAATGCATCACATGTTGGCACAGGCGATATGTGAACATTATCATTCTTCAACTCATACTAAAATTGGAACAGTTGTGACTGGTGTATTGGCTTTTTTCTGTCAATTGAGAAAATAAGACTTGAGCTGAAACAGATGATGCTGATGAGTGTTGCTATGGGCACATTTGACAATACGCATGTTATAATGGCTCAAGTTCTTGAATGCTGTCAGTAGCATTTAAAGTTACAGGAGCTTACTGATCTACTGGAGTAGCAAACAGAAGCATTTCTGGATTTTCTCACCAGCACAGTGAAAATATAAACCTTGAGCATCACTTTTCCTGGTATTCAGATGACACCAGAGCCAGTATTTAAGATGATAATGAATGGAAAATAGCACGATTAGTGAAAAGTGAAAGCTGTTAAAATGCAAGAGCTTCAGCACACTGAGCTAATGGTGCACAGTGAGAGGGGAAAATAAAAAAGAGGTAAGAGTTAGTATTGTACAGTGTGGGGCATTGTTTTTCCATCCAAGAACTGAGCATATTTTATAAGTCTGGCAAAAAACAGTATTAGGTTGTTCTGACATACAACAGCACTGATAGTTACTTCTGGCTATTGCATGTCTTGGAAGATTATGATGTTTTGAAATTACACAATGACATTTTTTCAGGGGTGAGAGGCCTCATTGTAGTTACTATGTCACCAGCTAACATCTCTAAATTAATTTTCTGAAATAAATTTTCTAAATAAAGTATAAAATTTTTCAGACTGAAGAGGCAGGAATTAGAAGTACCAAAAGTTAAGAGTTCATGAAGTGTTTGAGGTGTTCACTGTGCACAGATCAAAAGAGATGCTGAAAAATTGCTTAATAAAGATGTTGTGCATACCACTTCAAAAAAGTTAGCATGTTTTGGTACTTGGGTTACATATGTGGAAAAATGGAGGTTCCCAAAGAAATATAGAATTTTGTTCTGTCTGACTGGCCATTATTTCAGGATGTACCTACATGCTAAAACACTTTCCATTTTTTTAACTAATCTTTCCCTGAAGACAGGGGTTTTGAGTGAGTTTCTAATTAAATGTTAGTTCCTTTGAAAACTCCAAGAAGACCAAACATCCTGAGCCAATGCCATAATATAAAGAATATGTAGATATCAGAAGGTGGGTTCCTGAGTTATTTTTCTGGTAGGTCCTTTTGTTTACTGATTAGATGCAGCTGGAAGAATGCTTGCTCTCAGTTCTGTGTTCTTCCTTGTTTCGTTGGATTCCTTTCATTGGCTTTCACAGTGAAGAGCAGAGGTTTTCCATGCTGCTTATAAAAAAATGTGTTTACTATTTTCTCCAAAATGCAAATAGTCTCAGAAGAAAAAATTGCAGCCTAAATGGTGTTAAACTGCATGAAATTATCTCCCAATTACAACATAATTCAGTTACACATCAAAAAGTGGTTTCTTTAAATACAAGTTTATGAAAAAGATCAATTTCATGCTTAAGTATTTCATTAAACTCCATTTTCCTGCTTTTCTAACTTAATAATAACTTAATGAAAATAAATTTCAAAATTGCTTTAGTGTATGCAGGTAGATTGTTTACAATGATTATTTTCCAATTGAGTGGCGGACTCTAGAAAAAAACTAATTACTTCTGCAGTTCCCAACCACATTCATGAACCACTTCATAAGTGACCAGGAGTTAGGGTGTGGGATCAGAGAGAAATGAGGAATAAGTGGAGCATTGGCTTTGTTTCAGTTCTTGGCCTGAACACTGAGGCAAGTGGGACAACTGCCACTATTTGTGCTGACATGGGCTGTACTAAATAACAACTGGAAAGCAGTGATCCCCCAGAGCCTTTTGCAGTATGTGTCCACACTGGCATTATTGGCCCATCATTCTTACAAGTGGAGTCATATTTTCTCATACCCAACAGACTTAGCATGCAGCTGGAGTTTCCATAATAGTTGCTGCTATGAAGCAAGAGAGAAAATTGGGCCTCAGAGACACTGTAACTCTCAGATCACATTTACCTGCGCATTTTACAGGACAGAATCTAGTTCAATAGCTACATTTGCAGTCATGCAGATGTGTTTCTAGCAGCTATAGATTCTACAGAGCTTTTGAAAGTAGGGCTTATTATTTCATAGCTGCTATCTGAAGCTCTGGGTACTGAAGGAGTGAAGGGAAACTGATATAGACTTAGCAATGGCATTTACAATAAGGCAGGTACATGATAGGACTGCAGCTGAAGGCAGAGACTTTAAAAGCTTGACTGATGAAAGTGAGTGAAGTCTGGAGAGCAGACACTGAGATGTGACACCAGGAGCCAAAAGATGACAGAAAAACTGAAAAATTCAGTCAGAAATAGGTAAAAGTTGTGGACATGAGATGTTAACAGCCTCTCAGAATGGGCAGTCAGGGAATTCAGCAGATATTTGAAGATAAAAAGAGAAGCTGAGAGAACAGAATCCACCGGGAATTTAAATATAGGCAGTACACTGGGGAGGGTGTGAAGCAATGTGAGTAATTAAAATGTTGAATATACATTATAAAATAATTGAGAATAAAATATTAGTGAGGACACAATTCTGGGTCCTTAATCTCTGAATGCCTAGAATTCAGTTACAGAAGTCCATTGCTCTTTTTAAAGCAACAAATACAGCCTTAAAAAGTAAATTTTATATGTGATTAGACTGCTATACTTAGTTTTCAGTTGAATGTAATTCAGGTGATAAATGTGGGCACTGTGCCTATAAAGATTCAGAGGGGCATATTGACCACTCATAGAAGGGAGACCACACATTTTTTACCCCAAAATAAGTTTGACATCTTTACAGCTGCCATACAATTGCAAATGACACACTGGGCAGACTGCAAATTTTTTTCACCTAAGTCATTGCCCTTAACATAAAGCAGTATTTGTTAGCATGTCCACATTTCGTCTTTCTGCCAGGTCATTGTCTCTATTACTTTATTAATGTATGAGCTTTTAATATGAAAACAACATCAACAGAGATAAAAAGTTGATTTCCAGCTGATGTACAACCTCTTGGCCAAAAGGATCTATGTAAAAGCAATAATTATTTAAATTGGAGCTAATGCTGGTTACTTAGTGTTTGTGAACAGTACTTCCATTAGTAGAATATTTGCAAAAGAGAATAATGATTTTTCAGTAAGGTACATCTGTTGACAGGAAGACAATTCACCTTTCTATGTTTTATCAGATCATAGATTGTCATGTGTCTGTGTTAACACAGCAAGTAGATCAATGCAATCATTATACAGTTGAGGTTTTTTTAATCACAAAACAAGATGAAAATTAATTAGAATAACATGGTTTCTGAGCTTTGCTGCAAATTTCTTGTTTGATATGATGATAATGATAATGATAATGATGATTATTAAATTAATTATACTAGTTCCCAGATATGGTACCTGAAACTAGAATTCTGGTGTGCCAGACATTGCAAAAATAAGTAACATACAACAAAAAGTAAAGGCTATTTGCAGGAGGCTGTATGAAACTGGATATTCTCAACTAGAACTTGAAGCAGATGCTCTTTTAACTTTACATTCCTGGTGACAAACTGATCTACTAAATGTAGTCTCAGCACTAAGTCCTAAGAACATTTATGTCTTGCAGAATTACATTAAAAGTTTAGAAAATGCATCAGTGTTATAAAAACTATACTATACTTTAACACTGCATAAATCTGGGTGGGTAAATAGTAATTTTACCATAAATAATAATTTTACCCGGACTACTGAATGACTCACAAAAATTCTCATAAATTATAATTTTATCACTGTGTCAAAGTCTGTATGTTTGTGTTATAACAGGAAGATTAGGATAAAACAAATAATCTCACTCTTGCCATTTTTCACCTTGTGAGTACTGGTTTTGTTTATTTAATGTCTTCTGACATTAAATGAGGATATACATCTTCTGTATGCGTTTTGAAAGAATTCCCCAGATTGTCAGAGTGCAAAAATAGATATTCCAATAATTCTAATCATATTAACATCAAAATACTCAAGAACTTTAGGTCCTGTATGTGGACCTTCCTTGTTTGTGGAGTGACTGAGACTGAGAACAAGTTGGCATGCAGTAGAATAGGGAGAAGGCACACTAGAAAACCATCTGCAAGTCAACATATATGTATATATACATAGGTCTATCTATATCTACATCTATATCTACATCTGCATATATTTATATTATCTATATCTATATATCTCTATCTCTATCTCTATCTCTATCTATATCATCTATATCTATATGTACCATCTGTGTCTATATCTTCAATGAGGGTTTGCCAAAAACAAATCATGTCAGACTAATCTGATTCTTTCTATTCCAGGCTAACAGACTCATGTTACCCTAGACTTTTGACAGTCTTCAATGATATTCTAGTAAACAACCAAAGCAAACATTTTCAATAAACCGTTAAAAGTTGGAGCGATACTGGTCAGAAAATTAAATTTGATTAGAGTGTGTCAATTTTTCACTTTCAAAGTGGAGAAGTTCAAGAACATAGGTATTCAGTTGCAACCAGAAAGGATAAGAGACAGCTTGCTGAAAAAATGACCCAAGGTGTAGTTGCATATGGTATTGATGTCAGGTTCTTATGAGTAATACAGTACAAAGACATATAAATGAAAATATGGTTTCTAAAATAGGTAAAAATCAGTAAACCCTTATCTAGAGTTATCACATCAATATTTCTTGAAGTACCATGGCTATGGTACTTCAAGAAATATTGGACTTATTTGAATTCAGAGAAAAATAGCAAATATGATAAAGGTCTTAAAAACATGACTTACTAAGATTAACCCATTTTGTGTGATTCGTTGTCATAGTTTTAGTTCAATAACCAGACAGAAACACCAAAATAGGTAATGGTTTCACGTTCGCCAATTTCTGGTTCGTTTCCCAGCCAATGCACCAATTAATGTTGAGGGTTCAGTGTTTGCAGTTTTATATATACGACTGGGAGAGTTCAAAAAGCAAAACAGGTTTACCTTAAAGTTGCAAAAAGGTAATTTATTTACACACATCAAGAAAATAAGAAAACTAAAACTAAATAAACCACAAATGAAACTTTCAGACCATCCCTCTCTTCCCCCCCACAAATATTCCACTTTCTTACACACACCCTGAAGAAAGATAAAACCTGTGACTTCAATCAGTTTAACCATGCAAAAAATAATCTTCCATCAGTTCTTTAGGAAAGGAGTCTTTTTGAGTCCCATGGAGACATGGTCACATGAGGAAACCTTCTTCGGGTAGCTTTTATGCCACACATCTGCAGCGGCTTGAAAAGAGCCTTTGCAAACTGTGCAATTCTGTCCATTAGCAGCTTTCCCAACACTACATATGGGTCATAATTAGCTTATTAGAGGTACTGTTTTAAGAATGCCTCTTCTAGTATAAAGCAAAGATTCCCCTTTTACTTGTTTCCAAAATTATCTTCATCTCAAAAACTCAAAGTCTCTGTTTCTCTATTTTCAAAAAGCTTCTGCATCTTAAAAACTCAAAGTCTCTTTTTTTCCTCTAGGAGCACAAAGAAAAACTTCATTATCACTTATACTAGCATTTTACATCCCCCCTAAACAGCATCTATATGTTACAGGACAGAAACATTCCATTTGTACAATGATTACTTGAAAATGTCCAGACAAATTAGGCCACTCTTTTCCTTTGCCTCAAATAGTCTTTTCACTCTTGCTTTTACTGACAGCCTTAGGGTCTCCTCTTCATGGTCCCATCGCTTGTCTTCACTCTGGGAGAAAAATCTTTCAGGTACTGAAAGATATCTGTTGGCAAGAGAAAGAGTTAAATGTGCCCAGGCCTCTGGTGACCACGTGGTCTCTGGCCTCTGCCAGCGGGAGCTGCAAAGTTCTTCAACCCACGCTGGCAGTGAGGGAAAACTACTCCTTTTCCACCCCTCGGTCTTGTGGCTGGGCTGCTCTCTCGCCAGGGCCAGCAGCTCCCAGAGGCCTCAGTAGAAGGCAGGGGGGAACATCCTCTGAGCCCCAGCCGGTGACATGGGCAGCTGCCAGGTCTTTTTTCCTCCCCTCCCCTGCTGCTCGCTGTTATCCTGGCCTGAGCACGGCCGGGGCCACTCTCGGCAGAGGCAGCGGCTCCTGGAGGCCCAGCCGCCCAAGGGCAGGGGGGTCCGGCCCGGCCCGGCAGGGGCAGCGGCTCTCTGGGGCCCGGCTGGGCCCAGCCCGGCCACCCCATGGGAGCCGCCGCAGGATGTTACCTGGTTGTTGGCCAGGAGAAAAAGAGAGCTGATGCCCTGCCTTCTCAGCTTTTTATATGGTATTTCAAAAGTTGCAATGCTGTTTCTTATTGGTTAAAAATAGCCAATAGTTGTGTTCAACCTTTCCAAAGGAAATTTAGGTCCTGGCAAGAGCAAACCGTGTCAACACATAACATTCGTGGAATCCTCATAATCTCCTGCTATTTTCCTGTTTTCTCTTCATTTTCCTTACTGGGATTCTAGTTCCCTTCATTATTCACCTTCAGGCAATTTTCATCACCTCTGCCTTTGCCTTTTCCTCCAGGCAATACATTCAAAATAATTTCTCTCCTATACTCTCAGTTCTTGTCTCATCTATATTTGGTTATTATAGTCACCCACATAGATTTGTCCTGAGTATCTGTAGCTAAGCAGAGTTACTGAAAACAGAAGAGAGAGTGAGATGGTCAACACAAGGTATAGAGACTTTGTCAAATGTCAGGGCATGTGAAGTCTCTTGAGGCTTTCGTAAATAAATCACTATAAAGCATTTACTAGGAAATTACCATATAATTGTAACACGATTTGTAAAGTTCTTACAGAAACAAAAAATATTCATTCCTCATTTCCACATTCCCAGTCCCTGCTCACATGGTATATATTTCTTGCAGAAAAAGGCTGGCCAAGTTTTTATACGTCAAAAAAAAATTAAATTCAGCCTGAGGTGGATACCTGGTATAAAAAACCTTGACTCAAACAATTTAAGTTTAGCAACTTTGTAAATAACTGAAAGGAAAGCCATATAATTGAAAGTCTTGAGCAATCTTATCAAAAGACATTTGATGTCATAAACTCTACATATAATAGTTTTTCCTTAATGTACCTGTATCCTATCCTTCAATTCTCCAGCTGGAGGCTCATTTCACAGATATCTTTGTCATTCTAAATAAAGTTCAATGACAAGGATTTTGTGAGAACAGTGGGTGTTTATAAACAGAAGCTCAGGGAATAACCATGACAAGAGCATTCTTTTTTCGTCTCTGATGTTAAGATAAGAATTTTTTTTTTTTTTACTTCTGCCCTATAAGACAATTTTCTTTTTATAAGTTAAAAAGTCTACTATTTTTCAATGATGACCCACTGCTGTACTAACAAAAAAAAAACCACTAACAGTGAAGTGCCTTTCTGACACAGAGGGAAGAATAATTATTCCAGATATTATACAGACATTCATGTAGTGAAGAAAATAAGCTTTTTTTAGTCTTCTCTTGAGCATAAGAGTCTGTGCGGGCACAATTAAACCTGTGAGACTTTATTACTCTGCTTCTCCTGTTGCTACACAGTAGAAAATCAGTGCAGTTATGGAGTGGTTTGTTTTCTGTCTCTTGGTGCATATTCAGGGGGAGCTTTGAGCTTTGTGTTCTGAGCAATGGAAATAAGACCCCAAAATTTCTAGTAACATTTCTGTCTTGACTAAATGAGGCTATTTGTCTCCTTATTTGCTGCTCTGACAAAAAAATTTGTCATTTATACTCTTAATATGCCTTGCTCTGACAATTTTAACCCTTATAATCTGTGCCTTATGTAATCCTAATGACAACAGTACATGTATCTTATACAAAGATGAAACTCTAAAATATATTTTGACAATTTCTGTAAAAATATCACATAGATATTAGATAATTACTGTAAATCCATTGCAACTTTTATCAAAGTCAATGGTAAAAACCTTATTGAAGGTTTCTTGCCATCACCTTCAATAAATTGAATAATACTCTCTTCCCTACATATTGACTCCCATTCCTGCTTTATTTACTGTTGCTTTACAGTTCAGTAAATATACAGTTTTGCAATGCTAGAAATAATTGTGTCTAATGTGGAAGGCACACAGTTCTAAGTCACACATGAATATAAGGAGTTTTTGACCCTTTATGGCCCGAGGATGTCTGCCTCCATTTCCAACATCTATGGGGAGAGGTCAGAAGCACAGACTTTTCCAAAGGTGACATTCTCACCTTAAGACAAAAATTGAACTTTATAGGCTCAGAATAGCACCCTCTGAAGTGCCTGGGTGTCACCCTGGTTTTGAGGTTTTTTTCTAGGTCTTCTGATTTGTCTTTCATACTGGAGTCAGAATTTTTACTTTCCTGCATTTTTTACTATAAACAATAACTTTCTTTTCCTAACTGTCCTTCGTTGTTTACATATTTTTAGGTAGGAGGAGAAAGTTGATTGACAATTGTCTTAACCAATGTGGTTTGGGAGGTGGGATTTCATCCTCCAATCCACAGGCACCTTTGGGAATGTATAAAATCGAGTTTTGTAAATGAAGTCGGGCTTTTCCTGCTTGGCTCATCACCATGCCCTCGTGAAGTTCTTTCATGTCATGTTGTGGCACTTGGGTCCTATATCCAAAAGTGATTAATGGAGATACTCTGGTGTCTGAAATACTAAGACTGGGCTGAGAATGCTGTATTAAAATTGTTCATACCCTTTAATGAGGAAGTACGAAACTTCCTTGAATGCTAATTGGAAGGTTTAAGAAGATGGTATTGATGTGGTATGAATTCTTCAGCAGGATCTACAGCTTTTTACATTGTCATATTACGAAAAATGGAACCAGGCTCAGTCTTTTACTCAATAGTCAAGATACCCAATGAGCACAGGGATAAGATCTTAATGGATATTCTGTTGACAGTTTTTCCCATAAAATTATGAAACCACTTGCAAGAAAACCAAAGTATGACTGAATATTCTTGAGGACCTTCTGAGATCATAGAACAAACTACAAAAAAAGACAAAAATCCTCAAAAAATCCTCAGTTTCTCCAAAGAAAAGGCACATTTCTTTAACTTTTGTTGGTGTTTTTTTGGTAATTTTTGTTTTGTTGGTTTGGGTTTTTTGTTTGATTTTTTTCCTTTTACTGGATATTCATAACAACAAACTTACATAAAACAAAAATATTATTAACCCAGGTTATGCATTTCTTCACCTGGAAAGAGGAAAAAAAAAGATACATTTCTGGTGATTTCTTCCCATTTTACAATCCTGCTGGAGGGTGCCCATCTGTTCTGATGAGTACAATAAAGCCAGGGTAAAATAGAATAAGAACAGAACTTAATCACCTAGGAAAATAAGGTTAAATCCCATCAACTGACACTAATAGCTAGTAAATATTGTGAATAGTTCCCTTGTTGCTCAGGTGTCAAGCAATTAACACAGGACTCATAGGTTATCTAAAAGCCTCTCCTTTACAGTTCTACTCACAGTAGAGCCCTCAGTATTATTTGTTCGTTTATGATCCCTTTCCCCTCTCCTATGGATCATTTATGAAGACTACAAATAAAAGAATCCACATAAATGCACAGTGGATAGCAGCTTTTGAATATTTGATGCAGGCTACCTTCTAGAATATTGAAAGGGGTAGTAGAAATTTAAAACTACAAGTAAGGTGCTGAGAACAGAATAATGGTCAAGATTCTTATATCTTCTCTCATTATTATCACTTTCAGCCAAGCTATAAAGTATATGTTGTTTGAGGAACCAAAAGTGCTTGTATGGCTGTATATTTGTGAAATACTTTTCTTAATGGGCAGTGAGACATTAGTTTTTAAGCTCATACAAGCAGCTCTTAATCTTGGACTGAAGTTCAGAAACACTGTTGTTGAACAACAGCAGGAAAAAGTGTTATGTTTTTAAGATTGCAGTTTTGTAAATAAAAAAAATAGGATTAATATCTCAATATATAGCAAGAGTGGTAGGGATGCAAAGAGACATCCATAAAATGAAAGTAAAGAAAGAGAGATAAAAGAACTTTACAAAACTATACAAGAAAAGGGATCTCCACATTAAGGAATTCACATTATTTTTTATCACTGCAGGGAAGGGGAGAGGGAGGAAATAAGCCTTGGTTAATTTACTGCTGACATTTTTCTTTTCAGAACTAAAATACTGATTTGGGAACATGGCAAACGGATCATTTTGCTTGCTACATGTACAGTAGGAGTATAGGAGACTACTAAAGAGACAAAAATTCTGGCTAATCAGTACACACCATTTTGGACAGTTGAACAACTATTGTGTATTATTTCTATTTCTAAAAATACATAATTAGCAAAATTTCAAGTTAGCAACAATTTTTAAGATAGTTTAAGATTTTTAAGATAGATTTTTACATAGCTCTGAATTATTCCATGCTTGGAGTACTTGCTTTGTTTTGTGGAAATTAAATTATTGTTTCATGGGTTTTTTCTTCATTATTTATCTTAAGAAATTTGTCCTTGGTGCATTTTCCTTTCATTTCAAATTGAACTCAAGATACAAGGTTACTCAATCTTTCTGACAGAAAGATTTATGTCTGTGTAGAAAATGCCACAGTGAATATCCAAACAGAAAGTTGTAGCTGATAGTGAAGAGGGTTAATTAATCATATTTCTGTAATGCTGAATCTGTGGGTCCTTTCTTTAGGTGATCTTATTGCAAACAATCATCAGCCTCCTCTTCTCAAAATGTAAATTAACATTTTTTGGTAGCTAAATGGTCGAGTCATAACCACAATGTTATAAACAAACTGATACATCAAAAGGAAAGAAGCATTCTAACAAATCATACTAATAGCAGTTATTAAGATTCTTCTAAAACTGACCCTTGGAAGATAAGAAGCAGTTCTCAAATACTGAAAAGCTGGTGTAAAAATAAAAATGCATATTTTTATGATCTGTTCCATAGGTTGAAATAAACAGCTTATATTGTTAGCTAGTTTTCTGTCTAGCACTATAAAATACATAATTATCAAAGCCATAAAACTAAGTAAAATCTGATCAACTGTAAACATATACAGTGTTAAGAAAAAATAACATGAATTTCATCTATATGTCACAGAAGTAGTATTTTTACTACTTTTTTTACAAACACCTATGGCTAAAGGCATCCTAAATTTAGCACTATAATAATTTGAGTAATTATGTATTTAATTACTGTTGAAGAATTAGGAGATTCCCAGTGCTCTAGATGAGAAACAATATGTTTAGAAATGTGTTGCCTGAAGAGGCTGGATTTGCACCATGACTGACAGACTTTCTTAAGTTGTACGTTTTAGATTTGTAAGGATGTTGAAACCTAAATCCCATGCTAAAACCTTTACCTTTGTGATGTGTATTCTGAATTAAACAATAACCAAAAATATTGTCCCCATCATAATGCTTCTGGGCCTGGTGAGAAAGACTCACTCAATCCATCTTCCTTATGCCTTTGTATATTGAAAGGCTTCAACAAGATTTCCCTTGAGCTGTATCTTCTCCTGAATGACCCCAGCTCCCTCAGCTTTTCTTGACAGAAGGAGTGCTCCAGCCCTCTGACTGTTTTTTGTGGCCCTCTTCTGGACCCACTCCAACAGATCCATGACTTTCTTGTACTGATCTAGTGCATGATTTAATCATCTTTTCAAGAGAAATGAGCAAAAACCTATTTGATGACTATCTGCAAAAGGTACATTTCACATTATCATGAATATTTTTCATAAATATACAGGCATATTCACCATAGTTATTGCATCCCATAGAATCAAAATAACAGTTTCTAATTGTTGATATTAATCTTTGAAAAAATTCACACTCTTACGTCTGACTGCTGCATGGGTCAGATTTATAAATGTAGCCATTTCAGAAGCAGCAACTTTGGTAATAACCTAGCCATTTCTGACAAATGTTCAGATTACTAAGAGCTGTGCAAATGACCTCACATTCAATAACACACACACTTGACTGCTCTCCTAAGACCATAAAGATGACCAAGTGTAGTACAGTCACCATCTTGAAACCAGAAAGCCTTTAGCAGCATCATTAGAACTCAGATTTATCTCTTTGGAACAGCAAACTTTCAACTACTTTGCACAAGTTTCTTACATTCATGGAGAACAGAGGGCTTTATTGCTTATTCACTCACACCAGAGCTACAAGCAGAAATAGCACGGTATTTTAAAATTTGTCAATATTTCAAACAGCATCATCATATTTCATAAATTAAATGTGATTATGTTCTCATTCCATCAAAGCATTAGGAGGCAGATGCTAATTTTATACTCCTAAATTAGGAGGCCAAGACCAAGTGCCACACCAAATGCTACATGGGAACCATGACAGGCCCACAGAACATGACCCCACACAGCACTTTCAGGAGGGAATTCCTCTTAAACAGTGCTTAAGCACCACTTCAGCACTGTTTCTTAAAATGCCTGCAATTTCCGCACTGCTGTGGGTTAACCCTGGCTGGCAGCTCAGCACAACCCAGATGCTTGCTCACTCCCCACAGTGGGGTGAGGGGAGAAGTGAGAAAATATGGGGGTTGAGATAAAATTTTCATCAGTACAGCCAATGCAGGCGTATCTGTTGGCAGGCAGAGGTTTGGATATTTCCATGAAAGCAAGGCTCGGTCCTTAATAACTCTTATTCGGAACAAAAATGCCCTCACTTCTAACACCTTCACCCTTCTATGCAGATGCTGTTGCTAAGCATGACATCACATATTGTGGAATATCCCTCTGTTCAGTTGGGGTCTGCTGCCGCTGCTGTATTCCATCCCAAATTCTCTTGTGAATCCCCAGCCTACATGCTGGCAAGACAGTGTGAGAAGCAAAACAAAAGACCCTTGGTGATGTGTAAGTACTGCTCAGCAATACCTAAAACATGAGTGTGTTATTGATGCTATTTTGGTGAAAAATCATAACCCCATACAACTATGAATAGTTACTATTCTATCAAACAAAACCAATATACTTAGTAGTATGGAGTATGAGAGTAGAGAGCACTAGTCTAATAAAACATAAACTCTTACATAAACTGCTCCCTTTCAGTGTGCTTGTGTAAAAAAAAAATCCAACTTCATTTTGTTGTAACCATGCGCATTTCCATTTTCATAATTAATATGGTAACATAAGATTTCCTTGCACTTTTTGGGCATACGGCAGCCTTTGCAGGCTTGTACCTTGTGCTTTAGGTACTTTCTGTGCATTTTGAATAACTATGCAAAGATTTATAACTACACAATCATTGCGTCCCTTGTCTTGAAACTTTTGTGCTAAAAACTATATGAAAAAATAAAAGATACAACTTTCAGATTATCTAGTCTAATCTGCTTTTCACCATCAATGTTCAAATTTATAAGTGCTACTACAACTTCTACTAAGCATTATTTTACAGAATCATAGAATTATTTGGATGGGAAGACACTTTAAAGTTCATTGAGTTCCAATGCTCCTACCATGAGCAGGTATGGTAACACCTTCCCACGTTCACACCGCTGCAGTCTGTAATTTATTTTACCCTTCAAATACGAATTCCAGTCTGCCATTGTGCATACTTACAAGATGCATCAGGATCTTTCTTCAAACTGTATGTTAACTTTCATGTTATCAACATTGCTTTCTCACATACTATAAATGAAATCATAGTTTGTGTAATTTTCTAGAATCGTAACTTTTAACATATATCATTTTGCCTTGAAATTTCAGCATATGCTAACACTATGTAATTTACACTAATAGGACCACATTTTAAACTGTGAATTCTGATAGCTGCAAAATCTGCAGCTCTATATGCAGAAAATCTACATAAGCAGTTCACTGATACCCCTCTGAAAATGAATGTGCAAAGACTTGGGTGATTATTTGCAGATAAATATGCATAAGCTGGATGCAGATATTAAACATGGGATTCAGTCTCAAAGAAAGTCTTGCTCACTGATGAGAAATAAGCTTGCAATTTGGAAGAGTTTTTGAGAATTCCTCCCCGGTGTCAAAGCATGCAGCCTCCGTGGCTTAGGATCATAGCACGGAAGAGACATCAGCTTCAAAGGACTCTGACAAAGACTGGATTAGCACTTTAGGAAAATCAATACCACCCACCCACATCATGCCCCAGATAATACAGCAGAACTGGGAAGGAGGAGGAGGCACTTATCTGATGTGATAAAATTATAAACTTCTGTGGTGAAATGACCTTGGCTGACTGCCAGGCTCCCACCCAGGTGCTTTCCCACTCCTCCTCACCAGCAGGGCAGTGGGGTGAAAATTAGGTGGAAAAGCTTGTGGGTTGATTATAAACAGGGAGGTCACTCACCAATCACCGTCCAAGGCAGAGCAGATAAATTGCAGAATATTAATTTAGTTTATTCCTAATTTTAGAAAATATATTAAAGTAGGATAGAGAGAAATAGACAAAACTAAACTCAGTTTCCTTTTACCCTATTCTCTCTACCCAGGTTCAACTTCACTCCTTTGTTCCAAAATCTTCTACCTCTTCCCCCCTCTACTAGCAGTACAGGGAAGATGAGGAGTGGGAGTTGTGGTCAGTACATAACCTTTTGTCTAGCCCAATTCTTTCTTTCACACCTCTTCCTCTGCTCCAGCATGGGCTCACTCCCACAAGACTCAGCCCTTCATGAACTGCTCTAGTGTCCATGTGTCACAGCTCCCCTCAGAAAACCTGCTCTGTGTGGTTTCCCCTCCACAGACTACAGCTCTTGCCAAGAGCCTGCCCCTACATGATCTCTTCTTAAGCTGCAACTCTCTTCAGGACAGGTCCACCTTCTCTGGTGTGGGGTCCTCCACAGGCTGCAGAAAGACAGCCATGGTATCTCCACAGGCTACAGGGAAATGCCTTCTCTGGTGTGTGAAGTGCCTCATCATCTTCCTCTTTGCTGATTTTTGTATCTGCAGAGCTTTTTCTCTTGCATTTTTCTCACAGCTGTGCACAGCAGTCTTTTATCCTTCCTCATATGTCTTCCACAAGGTTCTGCTACCATGCCTAATAGACTGTTTTGGCCAGCAACAGGTCTGTTTTGGAACTAAGCTGACAGGGTTGCTCTCAATCTTGATCCCCCAGCCTGGATTGATAATGGGGGTTGCCTTGACCCAAGTGCAGCACCTTGCATTTGGTCTTGTTAAACCACATGAGATCTTCATGGGCCCACTTCAGTTCATCCAGGTCCCTCTGGAAAATTTGAATGCAGACATCTCATATATAAGATTACCATGAAATCCTCTTTTAAGCTCAATACAGTGGGAGCTTTGCCCATGAGAATAAAACAATAACTGATCACATTTTTTTACTCAGTTTTCAACACAAGTTTTCTGTGCAAACTTTCCTATTTCAATTTCTATTCACTGGAAGACAGCTAAACTGTCTTCTGTTATTAAGTATAACATAATGTTGTGGTTTAAGAATGGTACTCCCCAGTTTAGTCCTCCCACTGAGACTTTCCAAACCATGCTGCTTCTTGGTTGTTCCCCCTTCTGCTCCCCAAATAGCAGGCTAGAGAGAAGAATTAGAGGCACACCAGGAAAACATCACAAGTTGCATAAAAACAATTTACTGGAAACAGCACTGAGATAAGAAAGTGAACAGTAGCAGCAATATTAATACCAAAACTATACAAAAGAGAGAGAGTGATCCACATGCCAAAATGCTCACCATGGAACTTGGCCTAACCTGCCCACACCCATGCTATCGACCCCAATCAGAAGGAACCTCATCTTCCTGCAAGAAACTCCATTCCCCTTAGCCACATCAATGATGTAGAGTTATGCTGCATTCTTACAAAAGAATCTCTCGAGGCACAGTGATGAGCAAGCAGGAAAAAAGAGACCAGTTTTTTTACAAAACTCAATTTTATACATTTTCAAAGGTGCCAGTGGATTGGAGAATGAAATCCCACCTCCCAAACCATGTTGGTCAGAACAACTGTCAATCAACTTTCTCCTCCTACCTAAAAATATGTAAACAATGAAGGACAGTTAGGAAAACAAAGCTATTAATAGTACAAGTGTGGGAAAGTAGAAATTCTGACTCCAGTATGCAACACAATTCAGAAGGCCTAGAAAAATCCTCAAACCAGGGTGACAGGGTTAGAACAACTTCCAGGTCCTAGCTATGCCCCCTCCTTGCTACTGCAAAAATTCACCCTGCCTGGCTGGAACCAGGACACATAAACAGAGGAAGGGAGAGCCAGATGGTTGCCAAGAGTTTGTTCAACTCTTGTAAAGGGAGATGAAAATAATTTAACTTTGTTAAGTTCCAATGTAGAAACTAGTCTGAAGCAGATATTTCCCCAGACTCTAATTAGAAAAGAATAAATGGAAGCAATGATGGTCATTGTTGAAAAGGCGTTTTCTTATTGATAACAATGTAATTTGTAGCTGCTTTCAAACAAAAATATGCTTAAATGGCTAATTAGAACATTCAAACAAACAATTTTAGAGTGAAAAGCCTTTCCTTCCTGTAGACATATTTCTCAGGGATATCTTTAATGCTGACTGTTCTTCAGGGAATTAATGTGCAAGCAGATAGATAATTAACAATCTAAATATTCCTGATTTTTGTTATGCTTAGCTTTTGATTAGCTTTAATCCCTATATTTGATTCATGTCATTATTTAATACCCTGCAGAACTCTCCTGAAATACATTTCTAAATTGTCTCTGTGCAAATACTGCAACATAGTATAAGTAATTCACAGAATTTAGAATTACTTTCTTCAACTATTTTATTCTTTCAGTATAAACAGTGTTTAAAAACAGTGTTTTCACTTGCATAATTTTTGTTTTCCTGAATAGCTTTTTATACAATGAACGATATTCTTATGCAAACATAAACGTATACTTAGTTTTACCACTAGTTCTGCCATATCATCTAGCATTCTAATTCCTTAAATTTTATTAGGTATCAGAAAAAATAACAACAAATATGTATGAGAAATTAGACAGAACAAGACATGCAACACAATTAGTTCAAAACAGACTACAAGTGCTAATTCCTCAAACTATTTATAGACTATAGAAAAAAAGTTGTTGCTGAGACTGCTTATGTAATAAAACAACATATTTGTAAAAGCATAGCTTCATATAAGCATATAAAATTATAAATTTATTGGACTATTTATTTGTAGTGAATAAATACAGTTTCTTTGCTACTGTACTTGACATGTAGCTCTTTATAGCAAAAGAACTGTGAAACTAAAACTAGAGCTAAGTATTTGAATAATTTGTTTTGCTCTAATTTTTTGGTTTTTTCTTATCTTCAGTTATTAACTGCACTGATAGTTTTGCTGGATGGGAATATTCAAACAATTCAGTTTTAGTCATCCAAATTCCCTTTACATGATTAACAAAGGGGCTCACAGAACAGTCAGTGGTCCCCTTATGAACAGATGGCAGAAACTGATGCTGTTAGCATCAGATCACCCATTAAACTCTGGTGAGACTGCAGGAGATAATTCTTTATCCATCCCTGTAGAGTATTACTTATCGATGCAGTGATTTAACTATGCATGGGAAAACTGAGAGCAACTGTGGGAAAGGTTACTTCCCCCTCACACTTTGATCATTTGAGCTTCAGATATGCTAAAAGGCTGTAGCATCCATTCGTAGGAGTGAAGAATTCAGTCTTATCTAAGAACTTAAGAAGGAGAGCTGTACCTAGGATTCTTTAAAAGGTTTAAATAATCATCATACAGAGGAAAAAAGTTTTGTTGTTGAACAGCATATTTGGACATAGTTAAACTCCTCCACCTCTTTTCCAGTAGAGAAGACAGACTAGGGCCTTAATTGCAAAGATGAAATTGTGTTGTAGAGCCCACTGCCAAGGCCTGTGATTAGAAAATAAAATCGTTGCTTGTTCACTTTTTCCAGACTATTTTATTATTATTTATTCATGGCTCTGTGCTTTGAGTTACATGTTTTTTCTTAATGACTATTTCTACAATGCAGAATGTGCAAAATCATGCTGCCAAGGAACAGGTCCACAGAAAGTTAATCATGCACATTATACTGCAGTTACACTGTGACCCTCTCTGCTTTTCCACCCTGTTCACCTTACACTTACCAGTAGTTGGGTTTGATTTCCTTGTGAAAGTTTTATTTGTATCTGGTCATTCCCTGAAGTAAGCAGCTACATATTTGTTTAATGTGTCCTTGGCATACAGATTAGCTCCCAAACTGACAATCTCTTTAGCACTTATGGTCTGGATTTCAGAATTCATTGCCAAAAATATATCAAAACATTTTCTCCTTCTTATCACGAGGAGGAAATGCTGATTCTTCAGGATGCATTTATATTGGCTTTTGCTGCATATCCTCGCTATATTTTGAAATAAGATATTTTATCAGACAGTATATTGTCTAATTTAGCTTTGACAGCATCTGTAATGAAAAATCATGGCAGACACTTTGAAAGGAACAGACTGTATCGTAGAGATCTTTCACACAATATGTTGAGTACTATGGTATGCATGCCACTGAATTATGAAAAAACTGTGAGCATGTGACTGAAATAAAAAACTTGTTTACAGACACAAGTGTGATTGAAGAGAGTGAAGAACATTTTACCACATTGACCTGAAACTATGATTCGCATGCAGGTAAAATGGGAGCTGGTTCTCACAAGCACAGAGGCTGTATTTGATTCTGCCATAAGATCTCTTATGGCAATTTCTGCAGGAAGCCAGGCTCGGAAATAGTTCTCAAGATATTTATTACAGAAATTAATTTCTGGCATTAGCCTTCAAGCATATGTTGAACAAACTGCTTTCCATAGGCTTATTGAGGTCAAGTGGGGATGGCTTCCAGAAGAAAGCGTTATGACAGTACTGTGTGCTTACGGAACTGTTTCCTATGGGATAAATCAGATAACATTAAAATAAATCAGAGCTTCTTTCTGCAAGACTCAAGTATTTCAAGGTGTATGTAACCTGTAGGCCACCCAGTTTGCTAATGTCTGTACCAAGAAGGCTATTGGGTCATATTGTCATTTGCTCTAGACCTGTGTGCCTGGTTTCCATTGCATAGAAAAGAAGAAATGGGATCAGGAAGTGCAGAGAGGAAGATTACGAGAACAATGCATGCTTATATCCTGCCCTGTGGTGGAACAGGGCACAACTGAGAAGACTTCGGGTCAAAGGCCATGTTAGCATAAATCTGTTTGTGAAACTGAGGGAACTCTGGAGAACCAGATAATTCAGAGGTGGCTCCAAATATCTTCTTCAGGCACCCATGTTATTCAACCAACTGGTTTGCTGCTGAATGTGCAAAGTCCTTATGCCTCAAAACATCCAGTTTCCATAGTAGTGCTGTTTAGCTGCTTCAGGTGTTACAGAATCTTTTGAGAAGGTGCTCTTGGGATTCCATTGCCACAGGTACATCCTAAAAAGTCTCAATCCATGTAACAGCTAAAAAACCCAAAAGTTTTAAACTTTTGTGTGTGTCCTCATCAGTCAACGTCTATTTTTATTATCCCAGCATGTGTAAGACCCCAGTTCAAAACTTCACATTATTTGATATCTGACAACCACCAGTTCAACCTGCAACAGGCTGGTAACCCAGATAATGGCACATTGTTTCTCATCACATCATTTGTTGCTCTGGTATGTCTTTTACATTTTCACTGCTGAAGAGTCTTTAATGTGTAGAAATCCTATTTATTTGTTTAGCAATAAACTCCTTCCAGATTCTACTGAGTAAGACACTTATGTGGATATGGCATCTATTTTAAGTTTCTTTCAAAGAAAAAAGTATCCATGTGCACGGAATGAATCAGTTTAAACACAAAATTTATACACACTCTCTTGGATGGATTAATATAGTCACAGATTTTGAAAGGGAATGTGAATCTTAGTGTTTCTTCTCAACATATCTTCCTTATGAGTTTATAAGATTCCTTGTCCATTTTGACCACCTCACTAAATGCCTGCCTTGGATATGTTTCTTTTCTTATACCTCACAGCTCAGGCACCTTTCAGTATTGCAAATTTTTTGTTTGGTCTAGTCAATGTCCACAGTTCTCAGCACTTATGAAACACATTGACAACACTAAAGCTTAAAGTTAACTTTAAAGGTTTTATTGTCTGTTCCTGAAAAATTTCTGCTTTAACAGGATGTGTCAAATCATTATTCTTTGATGTAACTCAGAGCATACAACTTTCTCATTTGTTGAGAATGCTGTCATCAGATCACAGAATCAGAGAATCTCAAAATATCTGAGTTGGAAAGGACCCAGAAAGATCATCAAGTCCAACTCCTGGCCCTGCATAGCACCATCCTCAAGAATCACACCATGTGCCTGACAGGATTGTCCAAACACTTCTAGAACTTTGTTTGGTGCTGACTAGGTTTGGTGCTGACTGCTTCCCTAGGGAGCTGTACCAGTGCTCAAATACCCTTTGGATGAAGGTTTTCCTAGTATCCAACCTAAACTTCTCCTGGCTGAACTTCAGGCCATCCCTCAGGTTCTGGTAGTCACCAGTAAGTTTTTTTTTCCTGTCTGTTTATATGTATGCTCCTCATTCATCTGTAATCAAAGTGAATTTAGTCAAGAACATTGAAATAGGCTCTAGTAATAGGATCACTTTGGTTCCGACTTGTGAAGTTGCAATCCTTGTCTGTAAGACTTTTAAGTCTATTTTTCATAATTCTGCTTTGTATCCTATTTCTCTTCACATACACTTCCTACCACCTAGACTGTAAACATCAACAACTCAGGCATTATTTAGAAGTATGATTATACAATGTCATATGAGCAAGATAATGTAAAGTGGATATCATCAATGAAAGGATTTATTTACCTTTATGGAGCATCCGTCTAGACTTGCACCCCTTTGTAGAATTAAGCATGGTAATCACACAATTGAAACTAAACCACTGAAGTCTGTTACCATACTGTTGTAGTTTAAAATCCAGTGGGAAATTAAGCTTCACACAGCCACTGCACTCCACCCACCCTCTTGGGTGAGAGATAAAAGGCCGAGATTCTGAGTTGAGATAAGAATTGATTACTGGAAACAACGAGATAAGAAAACAAACAGCAACAGTACTAATGAAAACAGCATACAAAAATGGTCAGAGTCTAACCCAACATGACTGCACTGCTGCTTGCTCCCCCAGAAGAAGAAACAAATGGCCATGACCCCTCCAAGCAGCATCTTTTTATTCCATCCAAAGCCATGTCCCCTTTCATTGCAGAACTGAGAATCCCTTTGCCCCCCTTCCATGAGTGAGTGGTATGGAATAACAACCCATGCATACCCACATGGCTCCAAGCTCTGCCCCTTGACAGCAACAGTGAGAAAATTAACTTTGTCGTGGACAAAACCAGGACACACACTCAAGAATTTTAAAAGCACATGAATTCTGAAATCCAAATACACTATACAAGTTAAAGAATTCTTCTAAATTTTCATTTCTTATCTCCATATATAGTCATGAAAACAATTGATGAGGTAACATATCTAGTCACTCCCTCATCAAGGTACAGTGCAAAATAACTTCTCTTGCAAATTGAATCACTGTACTTTAAAGTTCTTATTGATACAAATTAAATTCATAGGAGACAAGCAGACAGTTTCATAACTGAACAGAAAAATCACAAAGTTGTTGAATGTATCTTTTGAGAAGGAAAGTTAAAGATTCCACTGGAAAATACAAATTTGAGACTCCAGAATATAGATGGAATGAACATACAGGTAACAAGATTGAGTTGTTCTCTAGCATTTTTGAACTATTCTGATAAAAGCTGCCAGTCAAAAAACTGACAGAGATGTTTTCAGCATTTCAAAATTTACAGGAACTATGGGGGGTGGTGTCACTGAATCTGTGGAAGTGAGATGTTTTCTGTTAAATATTTACTGGTCCTGATAACATTCTAAAAAATGCTTCAGTAAATCATTTTCAGAGAACAGCCCTGTTATTCCCTGCTTCCATCCGGGCAAATGATCAAAGAACATATAAGGATGTGAGTCTCTCCACAAACTTTTACTGGTGGAAGCTTTACACCATTAAAGACAATGCCATTAACATTATTCAGCCTAAGAGTGCACTCTAATTCTTTAGAGCCTCATCTAATGTGCATTTCTCTGTTAGGTAATAGCACAAGTGAGGTGTCAGATGTCCATGCTTTTTCCCCAGCATGAATGACATTTTGATAGAAAGGAGCAGCAAACCATTTTAGATCAGGAGAAGAAAAGTCATGTATACTGCATTTGCAGAAGTGCTTTAGTCTTGTGAGACACAACCCTAGTAAGTCTGTCTTGCTTGTCTCTCACCTGTTAAGGCAGTCTGCTTGTTCTACTAGTTCCTTTCAAATGTAATAGTCATATCTTTAGATGTTTAAATCTGTATGTTCAGAGCCAGCCTCTTTCATGCACTCACACAGGCCCTCAAGCTAATTAAAGATCTATGCTGAAAATAAGCACTCAGAATCAAAATTACAAATGCAACTTGCCATCTGCATTTGGACTAGGTATGCCTTTTTATTTCTAACAGAAAACAAGTGGTGACCGCACACACCAATTCCAACCTGATAATATACTTTTATAGAGTGCTAACAAAACTTGGAAATTTGCATTTGAACACATATTTGCTGGACTTTTTCTGGTCCAGCAAAATTCAAATAACTTTTTAAAACTGAAACAGTGATGAACCACATTGGGAAAACACTGCTCTTGCCAGACACTGTCACTTCTGCAGACTTGCCTTTGGGATTTTCACCAATAAGAGTGGCTTACCTGCACAGAGGAGAAAAAGACTCAGATGATATCACAGAGACATCTATCAATATGCAAGCCTTTATCTTAGTGTTTTAAGGTGTCTAAAAGGTCTGAAGTCTTTGTAGATACAACATATGTTAAAATGCTGAACTGAGAAAACTGAGATATAGTTATAAGGAACTGAATGACAGCAGAAGATCCCATCTTCCCCCTGGTTTTATGTAGCAATTTGAAGGCACTTGTAACTATTGTTTTCATATAAGCACTCAGCAGCGAGAGATGATCTCAGAGCAGGACTGTCCTACTGTGGTTTCCAGAAGATATTGACAAAAGGAGTTTTCAAAAAATAAAGTCTTAATGACTGTGGGTGAAACTTCTTTGTAGTTTCAAACATCTTAATTGACTTAGGTTTTAACCTAAGATACTATTTTCTGTTTGGATCAATAAATGGTTAAAAATTTTTAAAAGCATTGAAAGTCTAATATTTTTGTGTTAACTTAACTGTCTAAATTGCTAAAATGAGATTATTCTCCTGTCAGTTTTATACCAATTCTAAATAATCAAAGCAGCAAAGCTAGAAGTTCTAGAAAAGTATTTTATTATTTAGCTTAATGTGAAAATTATAACCAAGCTCTTCAGACTTTGGAAGCTAACTCATCAGGAAGTGATGGAGAACACTTTTTTGCCCATCTAGACATTTTCTTTCATTTAACCTTCTGCAATTTTCAACCATACCCCATCCTTTATTGTATGTATTTATGGATATATTCATATTCATCACAACTTTCATTGCTAATATAAAACTACTACATTGCTAGAATTCTTAACATTTCAGAATCTTTTTTCCCTCTTTTTGTTTTTTATTTCCGGACAGGAATCCTATCTGCTGCACACAACTGTTATCATCCCTTAGTTTAGCAGTCTACCTCCTGGTTCTGATGAATATTTTTCCCATGAAAAGGTGTAAAAGCTTATGATGCCTTACAGAAAATAGAAAGAAGCAGCCAATTTTTATTAGTAAAGGATCACCATCTGTACTATCTTCCTATAAAACAGCCCTTTTCTACATGAGAATTTTGCACCTTATTTTCAAATAGTATTTTCCTCAGCAGATGTTGACTGTGAAACAATGACATGCTTATTTTTTTTTTAATCAGTTAATAGGGAGGGAGCTATTGAGAGAGTCCCCATGTATTACTAATTTTTAGAATGCCAGTCTGCAGTACTGCTAGAGCTGGAGATTGCAGGCAGAGCTGGGTGTTATCATAGAAAAACAAAACCCAGGAATTCACTTTGCAGCTCTCTTGTCTTCTCAGCTAGAGTATCAAATAACGTGTGTTCAGTCTGCAATTTTCGGCAAATCATTTGCACAACACTGTTAACCAGCAGATACACTGTGACAACCGCTAAAATCTTATTTTCAGCAAAACACATTTTGCTCCCCTCCACATGCAAACATTTCCACATATGCTTCTGCTGTCACATTTACAAAATATCTAAATTAATGTAAAATTACCATATGTTCCTGACAGGATGGAATCTTTCCTAGTAACTCTTCACTAGATTTTCAATTTTTGATACTGAAATCCAAATAATATGTATCACAAAGAAGAGACATTGTTTTACCTGTTGTTTGGTCTCTCAGATGGTTATTAAACTCAGAGGTAATCCCTAATAATCTAGAACAGGGCTCCACTGTGAATTGGCCAATGCAATAAAATAGGACATATCTGGATATTCCAAGACATTGAACCGTACAATGACATTGCCTATATCCTAAATGCACTGAATCTGAATAGTGAGTCTTCGCTCTGGATATACTTTTCTCAAACTTGCATCCTGAAATAAGAAGGAAATTATATAGTAAAACCAGGGACTGAACCCATTGCATGAGTCCCTAATTCTCAGCAAGAAAATTAAAAAAGGGCTCAATAAAAGGTAGAATAATCAATTTCCAGTCCATAAGGGCCATAAACGATTTAAAGACACTACTGAATACCATTATTACATAACGTCATCATTAAGGACTTCGCTGAGCACTTAAAAATCTGCTATCTTATTAGAAAACTGGTTATTTTTAGAAGAATTAAGTTACAAATACCACACTAACTAATGTTAAATGTGTGTTAGCAGTCAAGTGTTCATCTGCAATATTGTCTGTACCATTATGACATTTATGGCTCTGTGAGGATTCAAGAATGCAGTTAACCTGTCTCAAAACTCTGACAAAGAGGGGAAGTTTTCATAAGATAAGGCAACATAACAGGCACAGATGGCAAACAAGAAGGTGTAAATTTCAGGCCTACATGGAGGTGAAAGATTTGGAATTAGCACACTGGACAAGACTCCACTGTGCAAACTGTGGGAAAAGTATAGATGGCAACAGGAACCTGGTGAGGCAAATCTGGGTAATCTTACCTGAACTAAAATTCCCACCATGGCAAACTGTGAGAAAAGGAAAAAAAATGCTTGCACACATGCCATCCCAAGTTGTGGGAATGGAACCTATGCCTCATTGATACTCAGGACTTGGGCTGTATAAAAGTGGTACCACCAGAAGAACACTTTGGGATCTCCACCACCAAGAAGACAAGGACCAGGAAGACACTGAAGGGATCCACATGGGACTTCTTTTGCTTAGTCTCTCCCCTCACCTCCTGTCTCTTCCTCCCTCCACCCCCTATTCTTTTCCTATTTCTCTCTCTACCTCACATTTACTGTTAAATGAAATCTGTTCTATTAACTCCAGCATATGGTCTCATTTGCATCTTAACTCAGGTAGATGCATCTCTTAAGACGTGGATCCCAACATTGTTTCAGTGTATCATAACATTATTTTGGTGTCCAAAGTGGGATAATAACAAGACAGAGAGTCGCAATGATGTGTCAAAGGCAGGGAAGCAACACTCCATTTTATTGAGGCCTCGTCTCCTTATATAGATGAGCAGGCACGTGCGGTCAATCCTCATTGGCTGAGCCTGTTGCCACCCGGCCAACCAGCCAATAGCAGCCTGATCCCCCAGCGGTCTGGGCCTGCTCTCCAACGGGCCCTACTGGTCCAGTCACATAATTAAGGTAATTATGTAATCAACCACATTTCAGTTATAAAGTTGGAATTATTTATAACTGTGTGGCCTACAGGCCAGCTGTAGGAGCTTCATGTTTCAGTCCTCATCAGTGATCAAGATGAGGCTCAGCTGAGTCTCAGTTTACATGAATGTAAATCAGCCCCATGTAAACCGTGGGGACAATTTACATGTAAGTCCAAGTTGATGAAGGGCTTATCAAAGAGAGATACCACTTTCATCATGCAGTGTCATCCTCAAGACTAAATCCAAATTGTGACAGATTACAGAAGCCACAGGTAGAGGAATTTACGCAAGAATGCTCACTGCCATTTTATGACTCTATTCTTACAGTTCCAGTACAAATCATTCTTTTTTTCTGGACAAAAAATATAAAAGCCTACAGTGCATTTTACAAAATTTTCAGCACATCTTTTGGAAAAAAAACAAGATTAGCCATACTTTTCTTGCAATTTCGCCCTTCCTTCAGTCCACCTTATCCACCCCAATGTCCAAGTAAACAATTTAAGGTAATGTCTTGCACTGGAATTTTTGTTAGTTGCCAGTCTCATGGAGCCCTGTGTGAAAGCTTCATCCATGTGCTGCTACTAAATAGAATCTAATGATCAGATCCTGTCTTCCTGTCAGTGGCAGCAGCAGCAACATCTTCCAGCTTGGTTTGCTGCTGTTCATATACAAAGTATCCAAAATACAGAGAAGGTGAAAAGACAGAGGTAACAAAGCAGCAGCATTTTTTTCACTGGTGAAAGCAAAGGTAATGGGGAGAAAAGGAAAAAAAAATCCACAGTTAGAATGGATGTCAAGTGATACTATACTTTCTGTATCTCTGTATCCTGTGTCTCCCGCCCTCCTCAAATCCTGATGCCAGTCATCAGTTAGCAAAAGAAATAGTTTACTAATAAACTAGACTAATTTGCTTGCTTTAGTTTACTTGTTGAAAGTAATCTTATACCAAGTTGTCCTGTAAACAGTCAGCAGAATCATTTGTCATTCAACAACCACATACAAAAAGGAAAGGAAGATAAAACAGAGGAAGATTTGATCTATTCAAACAGAATAGGAAAGGTGTAGCTTTACTGAGGTCTCTGAAATCTCTTCCAGGAAACAAGGCTGAGCTAAGCTAATCTGCTCTCGTTAACGAAAAAACAAAAACTGTTACATTTCTGAGTTAGGAATATTCAGAGATCATTTGTCATTTCAAACCTCTTTTGAATTGTACTGATCTTTTCCCTTGAAATTCAAAATATTTTCATAAAATATTCCTTCTGAAAACAGCACTGCAACACAGAAATTTGACATATCCCTGGTGAATCAAAAATTCAGATGAGTGCATTCATAAGCTATGAGCGCATTCCCTGTACTATTTTGTTGTTAAAACCAACAATACTTGAAAAAAACCCTTGTCTTTTAAATAAGTAAAACAATGACTTAATATTAACATCCCTTTGTAATTATTGATAGGAGGTTGCTAAATTCTAAGGTGCCATCAATAAATGTAAGAAAGTACATTCTTCATACCAGAAAGAGCTTCCTGGTGCCCATTGTGTTATCTCAGAATTAATTCCAGAAGTAAGATATTCCTTTAATTAACTGTACCAATTGGGAAATTTTTCTGTCTCAAAAACATTTCTGATCCCATATAATGCAGATGGTCTTTGTTGATTCTTCTTTTATCTTGGTGCAAACCAACAGATCTCAGCTGAGGCTTCTGCATGGAGCAGTCCTGACTAGATTAAAAGGAAAGAGGGACAAGGTGGCAGCAGTCCACCACTGGTGTTACTGCAGCTTACACACATGCAACTGCCTCCAAACCGTGATCGCCCCAGGCTTTAACATCACTTAAAACCACAGGAGGTCCAACAGTCTGTGTTGCCGTTTTGTTCTGGCTTTTGTCTGAGGTAATTTTCAGTTTGCTGTTGGCTATTAACATCTGTCTAACCTTTAAGGAGAGACTAACCTTTAAGTTATTGAGCAGCTATAAGATGCAGTACTTACTTTTTCTAAATTGTTGGCAGATCTGAAATAGACGACATGTCACAATTGATATAACATAATGATGACACTTCTCCAGGGCATTCCCGAACAGTATATTCAAAGTTCACATTGTTTAATGGAACAATTAATGCAATAATTTTGACTCATATATCTTCACTTGCAAATCATGAAGTCATTAACCTTAAAAAACCCAACCTGTTGTTATTCATCATGCTTGTCTGAAGGATTTGATACTGCAATAACACAATACTTCACAGCATGAGATGTTTGAATGCCCCAGTGAAACCTGATAAATACAACCTTTTAATGCACCAGGAGTATTTTGTAAAGAACAAAGGCAAGGCTGAAAGATATAAAAAAGAAAATAGGGAAAAAAACTCCCAGGCAATGTTAAACATAAAAAAATGGAAGGTGCTGATGGTGAACTTTGTCCCTACATTATAACACAAACCAGATATGTAAGGGGCAGGGAATGTCGGTAAAAAGATCATCTTGGTACAGCTTGGTACAAAACAAGAAGTTAAATCAAATAGCTAGGGAGTATAGAAAATATGTGTGAGGATTCTCTTGTGACTGAGCAAAACAAGCATTAAGATAAATATGATTTGGTAGCCAGAGTATACAGTGTTTGTCATGGAATGATCTTCTATTACAGTAATTAGTGAGAATTCTGGCCAGAAAATCTTGGTCATAAGAACTAAGTCTCTTCATTATAATGTAGATTTTACCTTAACTCTTATTGGGTAAACCTCCTTTTTACTGAAAATGCATAATCACAGTACAGGTTTTTCATTTCAGTTGCTTTCTTAATGATGAACTAATTCTTGATGTGCTTTGCCTGCCAATAGTTATTGATTTATATATTCAAAAAGGACTAAATAATTTCCAAATGAAATAATTAGAAGCATAACAATACATAAGAAAATAAATTAGAAGTTTTTTCAGTAAGTGGATGGATAAAAAAACCAACCTGAATCCTGTAAACAATTTAGGGAGTCCTTAACAACATCCTGAAGAATAATTTCAGAGTTAAATGACCAGAATAAGGTTAAAAAAAAAAAAAGTTCAAAGGAAATGAGCAGATTAGCACAGGAATAGTTGTCTATCACATACAAAAATGTCAAAGGTGGAAGTGACTGTACTCCACACTGGTCTGAGGTGAAACAAAACTCTGAAAGTTAAAGAAAAGTGTCTTAATCATACTTTTCATTTTATCTCCCCTAATCATCAACTCTCAGCATTACCTTACTTCATGCTCATAAAGATGTACTGGTTCTACATTCAGCTGAAACAAAATCTTGAATAACAAGTTCTAGAGGACACAGAATAGTATTTAAACTTACTGGCCCAGAGCAGCAACTGGCATATATCATTGAAGTTTTGCTTAAATCAACACAGCTTGGGTGTCTGACTCAGATTTCCAGAGGGAAATGATTATATATCTATGAATATCAGCCTGACATTGTCTCCTGTATTATAAGAAAGGTCTATAATTGAGCACACTCCCAATTTAGATATTTTAAACTTTCTGAGATACTGGCTCAAGTTAAAAGTACATCTGTTACAATCTATAATAGACACTTGGCAAACTTATCTCAACAAAAATAGCAGATTTAATATTTCATGGGAAATGATGGTTTGCAGCAGTTCAAGGCAGGATAACCCCCACGGTTTTCAATCCTATAGTAGAAGAGAATAGTTTGAAAAAATTCTGTGAGTTTCATTAGACGTTAATTATGTGCAATAACCATAAACATACCTTATTTTAAATTATATTTTTCACAGTATTTGGTGCCATACCAACACTAATTGTCCACAATAACTCTGATCTCATTTGTCCACCTGTCTTAGTCAAATAATGTGTGAAAAATTAATGTTATAATATATTGAGTGTAACCATCACCCATAGTCATCCAAATGGACTGGATTTTTGTCTCCCACATCTCTGATCACCAACAGATTAATAGCTTTCACTTCACAAAATATATGGGGAGTGTGGGGTGTAAATTAAACCAGCATTGCAAACATAGGTCCTTTTCTTGGCAGTTCCCAAATCTTCTGTTGACAACCTTGGTCTAAGTCCTTCCTCTGCATTGGAAGGCCCAGTGAGAATATGAAAGACCCTTTGTAGGGTTAAAGCCATAGGATTTTTTGTTGAATTAGCCAGCTGTACCACACAGTACTGCTTTGGCAATGTAATTTAGCATTACGCTAACTATAAATAATTAGTTTCAGAAAACAGGACCTTCCCCAGTGTCCTTCAGTGATTTCACTAAATTTCAACCAGAGTCTCAGAGAGCTTTCTCCAGCCCAGCACTGGCTTGGTAACAATATTGTAGTGATTGTGCATTAAGAAAAGTTATGTTATTCTTGCAAGTGACTTCCTACATTTTCAAGCGCCTGTTAAATGAGATTAGAGGCATAATGCAGACCCACTCCCTTCAATGGAGTAGGACGAAAAACAAATATTGATTTGGCATACTGCAGTGCCCTGCATGCAGTCCACCTCAGTCTGGAAAATATCTGGATTACCTTTAAGCAGAACTGCCTGCTCTGCTAACCCAAACATTTTGTTTCTGGCCAGCATAGTCTGTGGTATCAACACTGGTACGTCCACACATCTAAAAACCTGGAAATACCACCTATGGCTGTTTATCAGGGCATCAGTCCTGATCAGGGCAGGATGAGTTAGGCTGTAAGTCAGAGACATTCTGCACTGGTGACAGAACATCAGAACTCCAAGAACCCTGGAGCCAAGAACCAACAAAGTTCTGCTGGTCTCCCTGGATGAGAAAAATGGAGCTGGAAGTCTCCATTTCCAGTAAAAGTTTAAGATCTTCCAAGGACTTTCAAATTTGACAAATTAAGTATTTCAATAAATATGTTTCCAAGCTGTGTCAAAACTTAGAACCCCAGAAATATAAAACAAAACCAGATATTAATACTTAAACAGAATGTCTTGGTCTGGAAATTCATGTTTTTGACATAAATTCTTGTACTTTGCCTGTTAAAATACACAAAATGTAACCACTGATAAATATGTGCCAAATAAAAGTGAGAGGCAAGTAAATAAAAAAGAACCATAAAATTCAATGTGCAAAGGTGTTAAAATGGAAAGATAAAATCAGAAGTTAAAGAACAGATATTCACAGTTGATGAAACACAGCAAATGTATATCATAAAACATCAATTTCACCCCATTTTCTATAATTTCTTGTGTTTATGGTGACAATAAATATTATTTGTATTCTAATTATTATAGTGCCTTGGAGATACAATTTCATAACAGCATGGGTGATATTTAGACATGAATTTGTTATATATTTATTTATTTTAATGGCAATGAGTTTGATCTTTCTTCTTGTTCATGGCTTGGAAATTTTACTCCTAAACAATTATTGTATAGCATTCATCATTTCCTTTTGTTTTACTAATATTTATATATGCTTGGTCTTTTAGGACACTTCTACTGCAATGTGCACTATGGGTATATACTATTATTAATCTTTTCACTGTGCAACTGTCCTTGGTAAATTCCTAATTCCAAAATTACTTCCAGTTTTGATTTCCAGGTTGTTTCCTCAATGTCATTAGAATTAACATAAAAAGTAATCCATTTAGTACAGTTAAAGTGGTATACAACTATGTAAAAAGAATGATCAAATATAAATATAAATTCTACACTATATTGTAGGAAAATGTATAAAATTATATAAAAATGTGGAGAGTGTTTCAAAGGCAACTCAATGACATACTCAGAATCTGATGAAATTCCACTGCAGCAAAAGCCCATTTATACTTTTGAAAAAGTTTCACCTTTGTGAATGTCACAGAGAACCTAAATCGGCTCCTTTTTCATGTTTATGAATGTGTTAACTTCACAAGCAGTTCTACTGATTTCCTACTTCCCTTGAGAAATTCTCTCCAAAAGTGCCTCATTCCTCTCATATTCAGCTGTCTCCTTCTAAATATCTCCATATCATCTCCTATTTGCTACTCAGCTGCTCAAATTTTGGAAATCTTGCCAACTTCATAATATGCCTTGTTTCTTAGCACGTCTTGCATTTCCCTTTTGCTTTTCTTTCCATACATCTGCATTCATTTGCTCTTCTATGTCCTTTGGAGTGCTTATACTGAAAATGGTAAATTCTAATAGGTATTTTACATTCTGACTACCTTGTTTTGTTCTGTAAAATCTATGGATGTTCATGTCTGATGATGGCAGTCTCAGACTTATATATCAGTGTTTTAGAGAGTATGATGATCAGTTTCTGTAAGATAGGACTTATCATACCTGAGGAAATCTTGAATTTAGAAGACAGCTCAAGCAATTTCTGAAAGCTTGAAAATACTGCCATTAAAAAACCAGAATAACTATAATAAGTTTTACAAAAAAACTGATCATAGCAGTCATTAACAAATCTGTTAATCAATGGTATATTTTCTTCTGTGCTAAACATAAACACCCACTGGCTATATGTATGAAAAAAAAAATAAATAAAAGGGCCAAAACCCAACTAAAACTTACTGTGGCTGCTGCAGTTAAAGACAATAAAAATGTTTATATAAATACATTAGTAACAAAAGGAACACTGAGGATAATCTTCATCATTTATTGAATACAGGGGAAAACATAGTCACACAGGATGAAGAAAAAGCAGAGGTACTTAATGACTTCTTTGGCACAATTTTTAATAATCACAACAGTTGCTCTCAGGGTACCCAACCTCCTGAGTTGAGAGACAGAGACAGGGAGTGGAATGATCCATAATACCTTATAATCCAAGGGGAAACTGTCAGCAACCTGCTACAGTGCACGTGAGTCTCAGGTCAGATGGGATGCACCTAAGGGCACTGAGAGAGGGGTCAGAAGAGGTCCCTGAGACTTTTTCAGTCATTTTCTAGAGGTCTCAATTGACTGGAAATTAGAAAATGTAACACGAAGGGTGGGAAGGAAGATCAGGGGAACTGCAGGACTTTCAACTTAAACCACAGGACCAGGGAAGGTCATGGAGCAGATCACCTTGACTGCCATGAAGCAGCACATGTGGAACAACTGGGGGATCAGGCCCAGGCAGCCTGATTTTAGGAAAGGCAAATCCTGCTTTGCTAAACTGATCTCCTTCTATGACAAGGTGACCTTAGTAGTGAGTGAGGGAAAGGCTGTGGATGTTATCTACCTGGACCTTAGAAAAGCCTTTGGCACTGGTTCCTACAGCATTTTCTTGGAGAAACTGGCTGCTCATGGCTTGGATGGACATGTTGAGGAATACATTTAGTGCAGGTAGATCAGTTTGCAAGCTACAGTGCAAGGTGAATGTTGACCTTAGGAGGGCAGGAGCCTGAGCCCAAGACCCAGCCCCAGGGTGTGAACTGCCAACTCTTTTTTGCAAAGGGTACAGGGACCTGTGGCACTGGCCGGGTGACAGGAACCAGGACTTCAGATTTCTGCATTTAGACTGTAAGAATATAAAAGTCCAGGTGCTCCTTTGTTTGTGGTCCCTCCCAGAAGCACCCAGCTCAAGTTTTTATTTTGTTATTTAGTTATTGCATCAAGGTTTAATTATTTTAAGGAAAGAGATGTCTAGGACTCTGCTATGGGAAACCTGGGCTCAAGCCAGTAAGAAAATCTGGTCGGTCTGTGAGATGTGTCTGTGAACAGGGTATGTAGCAGTGAACAGACCTCAGTCCCAGCTCAGGTGATACAAGTGGGACTACCAGAGTGAATGGTCGGACAGGGAAATTCCCTTAACTTTTGCACTTCACTGAGTGAAAATCCAGCTGGGTGGCCAGGTCCAGAGATTTGTTGTGAATGGAGTAACATTCAGCTGGCTGACAGCCACATGAGTTATTCCTCAGGGATAAGTATTGTATCCAGTCCTATTTAATATCTTTACCAATGATCTGTATGAGGGGTTGAGTGTGCTTTCCGTAACAAGCTGGAAGTATTATCTGCTGGAGAGTAGAAAGGCTCTGCAGAAGGATCTGGACAGGTTGTATCAATGGACCAAATTTGATGTATGAGGCTGCATGATGTTCAACAAGGCCAAGTGCCTGGTTCTGCACTTGGGTCTCAACATTCCCAGGCAGTGCTACAGGTGGGGAGCAGAGCGACTGGAAAACTGCCTAGCCGAAAAAGACCCGGTTGACAGTGGCTGAATATGGGCCTCTGTGTGCCCAGGTGGCCAAGAAAGCCAATGGCATCCTGGCTTGGACCAGAAATACTGTGGCCAGCAGTATCACGTACTGTACTCAGCACTGGAGAGGCCAAACCTCAGATTCTGTTTTCGCTTTGGCCCCTCATTGAAAGAATGAAATTGAGGTGCTGGAACACATCCAGAGAAGGGCAAAGAAACTGGTGAAAAATCTGGAGCACAAGTCTAATGAGGAGCAGTTGAGGGAGCTGGGGTGTTAAACCTGGAGAAAAGGAGGGTCAAGGGGGACCTCATTGCTCTCTACAACTACATGAAAGGAGGCTGTAGCCAGCGGGTGGTTGGTACCTTCTCCCAGGTAGAGGCAATAGATGAGGAAGAAATGACCTCAAGTTGCACTAGGGGATATTTATATAGGATATTAGGAAATACTTCTTCACTGAAAGTGTTGTCAAACATTTGAAGAGGCTGCCCAGGGAAGTGGTTGTCATCCTGGGAAATATTTAAAAGATGTGCAGATGTGGTATCTAGAGACATAGTTTATTAGAGGGCTTGGCTGTCATAGATTTATAATTGGACTTGATGATTTTAAATATCTTTTCCAATCTAAGTGACTCTAAGGTTCTATCTGACTGAGAGACGGTCTGTGTTTAGTGCAAGATTCCAGGGAAAATACCAGAAGTCTAGATGAACAGGAAAGATGAGAGTCTAGAAATTTGTATTTGTCTTTAGTTCAGAATTTTTGTTGTTTGCTGGAAGAATTATTTCATGGATCATTTATTTGAATATCAGCCTTTTTACAAGAGTAGGCTGATTTACTAGACATTCCTGCTTACTTCAGAGATAGGCTATATTCAGCATGATAGCTCTGAATGTGCAGGATGGGATATTAGTTTCTGTGCATGGTCTTCTGCCTTCTATAAAGAAGAATAAATTATGTGTGAGAAAAAAAGTTATGACTTTATGTGAAACTCAGAATTAAGGAAAGTGTTTTGTGATGGATGTTTGAACACAGCTAAGAACCAGTTTCCCAAGTTAAATGGAACTTTCTTTTCTTAGACTTTACCACAGTTATTTAATAATATGATACTTTAATGAGCAGAAATGTTCTGAAGCACATAGAAATAGAATGAGTAGTGACAGTTAGCATTCTTTTCAGTACATAAAACCACTGTGGATATTAAGCCATTTTCTGGAGTAAAAAACCACAATCTGCAAAATACATAAATTACTCTTTGCTGTGCGAATTAGTGATCAGCTTACAAAAAAAGCTTGAAATTTAAATGGAATAATCCTACATGTAGAGTTTTAGAAGTTGAAAAAGGCTTAACCTTTACAATTTAATTTCCAAGAAACTGTGTAAAATTCTCCTTGGGATATAGAAAATAATTTTCAGAGTCTCACAATGGATTTTCAAGATACTTTGCTATCCTGATTGCTCCTAGATTTTTTAACTCAAAAAATTCAGAAAGTTCAGTGATCCAACTATTCTATTTAAAATACACTTCACTAATACTAGAATATGACTTGTAACAAATTAGCCTGAATACCAGAATTGATACTTAAATTATATCCAATCTCTTTTTTGATGTTTAAACTTCTTATAACTGCTAATGTTTGTCTAAGGAGCTCACTTTCTGTGAGTCTATTCACTACATCGAGGTGGGTCATTTTCTCTGGCAAAATCTATTCAAGGTGTCAAAATTCCAAGAGAGAGAGCACAGGTTAAAACCCCATGATACCATGGGTGTTTAATTACTTCAAAGGAGCAGGGCCTGCTAATTACATGAGAGGAAAAGAAAATAGTTGGATGTATCCCTTCTTGATTAATATGCTCTGAGATGAGCTCTAGTTAGAATGTTCTTCCAGAGCCTTACTGATAAAAGCTTGTTTATTTGAGATTATGCCACAAAAATCTGAATATTATAGAGATCTCAGAGGAGTTCTCTAATGACACAGAGTTGGGGTTACTATCTGCAGTCACAACAGTAACAGCCAGACTGACCCAGGTTTTTCGGCAGGATAAAGCCAGAATTACAGTTTGACTGACTCGAAGAATATGTAGAATAGACTTTCCATATCTCTATCAGTGTTAATATCAAAATCAATATAGAATTAGAGTTTCATAAAGAGCTGATAGAACCTCGTTTTTCCAGTCTCATGGAGAGACTGAACCATCAAATCCCCAAAGCAGAGCTTTTACAGGACAAAGTCACACACATTTGACAGTCCCTAAACAAAGTAAAAGTGACATCCTCTTCACTTGTGTCAGACTGATGAAGAGTTTTAGCCTGTGAAAACATGCTAGCTAAAGGAACTAGATTCTCTCAAAAAAATAATCCTAGAATTTGCTCCTGTTCAAATGAGATGAGAGAACTTTGAAAGCAATAGAACCCCAAAACACGCTGTACTGTGACAAATTACCAGCTGCCAAACTCAAATAGCTTTTCCTGTATCCATCATTACTCACTGTAATGAGCAATGACATAATCAGTCAGCTAGACAAATAAACATTAAGAATAGTTCAAATTGCCTTAGGAAAGCTTTAAGAAAGATACTGACAGCTTGTTCATTTAATATTCTAGAACACCTACAAGACCATAGTAATTTATATTAATTGACTCATTTCCATGGCATCTTTCTGAAGGCAATCATGTGATTCAAGGCTATGATTAAATCAAGTAGCAAGCACAAACACATATTCTTAACCAACGCAAAATAAATGGCCCTTATGTTATATTCTGAGCTGTTGCAGATCACAGAGGAAGCTGGCATGGAAATACTGTGGCTACCCAAAGACTGAAAATTTGCAGAAATTATAAAATGTCAATGATTAGTCTAGTCATTCAGATTTTGGGGCACCAGTGATTGCACTTATTTGCCCATCCAGATCTCCAACTGCAGTATAAATGCCTAAAAGTAAGTAAAAATGTGAATACGTGTGCTCAAAGCAGCCCACATCTTTCAAAAAATCAGCAGCTTTATTCTGCTTTAAATAAAACTCTCTGATGGTATTCTAAAGTATTTCCAACGTGTGTAATACAGAAATCTGTTTCATATTTAGAATATAAAGTGACAGTTGTAAAGTCATCACCTAATAGGATTAACTATATTTTTTGTAATGCAAATGACATCATCTAAATTCTTCGATATTATAATATTGACTTTGTGTCATTTACATGCCTGGCATAGAATGTAAATTATAGATGTTTCAAGATTTGTATTGGTGAGTTCACAAGCAATATTAACTCTAGAACTGAATTTCTGTACATTGGTGGGTATTTGGTGGGGAAGATGAAATAAGAAGGCCCTATGTGGAGAGTGCAGAGAATGCGAGCCAGATTGAGATGAAAATGAGCTTTGAGATGACAGACCTTGGTTGCTGAGTAACTGGTGGGCAGTGGTGCAGCTGGTGGAAGTAACTCCCTTTTCTGTCCCACAGACAAAGCAAAGGGTCTGATAAGATGTTCTGCTTTATTCCTCAAAAATGCAGTTTATCTTGCACTTGTAACCTTCCACTGAAGTATGATGTATTTGTAATCCCATTGGTCCAAAGTTCTTTCCCCCACCCACTTTCAAGCCCCCTTGATAAGGGGTACTGGGGAAGACAGTGCCATCTTTGCCTTCTTAGCTTTCTTAGCTATCTTTGCCTTCTCCTCTGTCTTTGCCCTCTTTGCTCTCTTTGCTTTCTTTGTCCTCCCCTTCTCCCTACTCTCTCGAACCTCTCTCGCTCTCTCTCTTCCTACCCCCATTCCTTGGGGCCTGCCTTGGAGTTGCAGCTGGCATCTCCAAGCAGGGCCCCCACAATAAACCCTGTAACATACGACCGGGCTCGAGAGATCTCTCTTCTCCATTTGTTCCGACCGTTCTGGATCAGCGCTTGCTACAGGCTGATAACTACAGGTATTGACATTGAAATGTAATGGAAGCACACCTCTGCATATATACTCACTAGAAAAATTCAGTGTTCCTTTGGGATTTTATTTTCCCTCTTTCTCAAATATTCCAACCTTATTTCTGTAGTATGTAGAAAGCAACATTTTAATTGATTTACTTCAAGTGCTGTAACAAGCTGGTCTCAATAAGGTAGTACCAGTTATCTAATGACAAGTGCTCTTGCACTTATTTGGGAAAATAATAATAATAATAATAAATGTATATATATAAACAGGGCTGATGAGGACCTAGAAAAATATGGTTTCTTTACTAACAAGATAAATATTCTTATGTCTCCAAAATAAAAGAAGCAGAATACAGAACTCAGCTTCATATACTTTCTGAAAACCTAGTAACTTTGATTTTGAAATGTGTCCTGAGCAGAAGCAGACGATGCAGAATGCAGTTCATGTAGCTTAAATGACAAATTCAGAAACAGGTTAAGAAAATGAATAATGATAAAGAGGTGCAGGGATTTGAGGTTGTTTTTCTCCAGGAAATAGTTAGAAAATGGTTTACACTGTGTATAACCCAAGAGCAAATGTCTACATTTTACAACAGTATATAAGCCTCAAGAACAAGAGGACTCCCCAGTAATAAACCTCAGACTTAACAGACACTGAAATGAAGCAACAATCAAAGATTTACTGATGATTTAGCTCCTCCCTTCTTTTGGCTCTATTTCAATCTATAGCAGATTTTCTGCAGTCTGATACTCTGTGACAGCCATCCAGAAACTAAATTAATATCTTGTCTTACACTGCCAGTGCCAGAACTTAAAGAGCAGGATGTGTCTTATAGGAAAACGTGCTGGCTTGTGCATTATATGCCTATGGGTGTTTCAATTTTCATATTCTTCTCAGGAATCTTCTAAATATTAGTAACTTGACAAAATAATAACAATTAAACATTAAGGTTCATAGAGAAAATTGTGAATTTTATAAAAAAAACCCCCTAATGCTCCAACCAACCATTCAATCCAAGCTTAGTGCCATACCTAAAACATGAAAAATCTTAACTAATGTTTTATTTCTTAATATTCTGTAGCGCTCTGCATTTGAATTGGGAAAAAGATTATTTTATGCATAATAGTGAATCAAAATTTCAATACATATTACAGATGTCTTGTGGAAGACTTCCAATTATATGAAAGCTAATCCAGTAAATTATGCTTAATTTCTAGAATTATGTAGTGGACATAAGTCATTGAACAGGCAAATTCATTAACAATTCATTAATCTTTCTAAGATGTATTTCGTATGTTTGTCTGATAGACAAAAATTTCAGGGACTCGCATGCCACCATTCATTTCAAATATAATACTATATCTCCAAAGGCCTTAAATTTTTTTGTGCTAAAAGCCATCACTAGTGAATTGAATTCAGTGATTTTACCCTTTTCAGTTTTAGCCAGATGCAGTGGAATAAATCCAATGCCTTAAAGTAGTGAAATGCAATACCTAGTGAAAGTGGGATGAAGGTTGTTTCAAGGAACAGATGTCTTGAACCAACTGTGTGGGAGATTGATATTTTTCTCTTTAACTCTACTGCTAATTAATTGCATCAGTAGCCAGAAGAATTCCACATTCTCTGCAGAGTGTGAAGCAGCAGCTCAGCAGTCAAGTTGCTCTCTGAGACAAGTCAAATTCCTTGGGAGAACTTGACTGTACATGATTGTTTGCAACACTCCCAGGCTGACTGGCTGTTTTCGTTCTATTTAGTTCAGTCCCCAGTGACTCAGGATATTGTCACTGTTGCCTGAAATTATAAATTTCATATTGCTCAATTATTTTGTAAAAGATCTTTTAGGTATGAGTCTTATAATTAAGCAGCTTCCTTTAACAAAGCAAGCATTTTACATGTGAGGCAGGACTCCTCCAGATATGTACACCTACATTTTCAACCAGCTCTGTATCATCTTTGTTTATCCACAGTATCTACATACATTTTTGCACTGCAAATTTTTTGTGATTTCCTTGCGTATTGCTGCTGTTGTTGGATGTAGCAGCAGGACAAAGGTGGCAGTATTTTGGTCCATTTTTTTTGAAGCTATAAAAATAGATATTTATATAACTCTGCATACATGTATGTCACAGGTGTGAAAATTTAATCTTGAGGCTTAGATGTGCAGAAAGTGGGATGTAATCTTCCCTCGTTTTGCCGAAGTTCTTAAACCAATGACCTGAGTTCATCCCACCTTCTCTTAGCTACTTAACAGAGACAATTTAGAATCCTGGTACTAAAAGAGTCTCCTGTGGAGAATTACAGATGTCTTGACAGAATTATTCATATCTTACACAAGCTGACTCACTTTTCGGAAATTAATATCTTTTTGCATTAATGATAGAGAGAAGCCTAAGGTGAACAGACTCCTAACTTAGGCAGCCAGCTAAAGACACAAAATTAGATGAGTGAAGTTAAGTTCATCTAATTCATCTCTAGCCATCTAAAGACATCTCAATCAAAATTGCCTCATACTGTTGTCACAAAAATGAGGGCATTTTTTAATCCAGGGATGGATTTAACACAATTTGGCAGATATATTTCCATTTTTGAGAACATTTTTTAGCTTTAAAATTCTGACTCTTTTAGTGATGAAAAGGTTTTCTTTTTCTTTTTTTTTTTTTCTTTTCTAATTTCAAAAACTTGGATAAGAAAAAGAACAGTACTTTAGTTGTGGAAGTCCTATAGTTGCCTCCAGTATATATCAGTCATTCAAAAGTCTCTGAGCTGTCAAAGTGATGAAATGAAAGTAGCAGAAAGAGCTTAAAAGGGGAATAGTATCAGGGGACTGAGTGATTTCTCATTTGGAACTCTGGAGTTGAGAGTAAGGTTTAAATACATGAAAGCAGGAAAAGAGGGACTAATGCTTGATAAGATATGCATATGAATAGGTGAAGACAAAAGGATAAAGTCACAGGCAAGAGAACTTTTCTGAGAAGTTGTTCTACAGTACATTTGGCTGACTAGCTCAGGTTACCAGCAGTGCTTGCAACTCCAGCTCTGATGTCACAGCCTTTCTTGTTCAGATTTCCAGGGAAAGTTGAGTTTAACACTAGACATGTCAGAAAGATCCAAGGCCATTTTTAAGTTTCAGTATTATGCTCGACCTTTCCATACAAGATCCTGTATATGAGCAAGCAACAAATGTTACTTTGGATTGGAGTCAAAGTACAGAGATATACTGTTCAGGTTTTTCTCCCTGCAGTCCTAACTTGAAGCTCATTTGCCTTTGATTTTTGAGAGGAGATGGTGCAGTGATAGTTCAGATTCCATGGTTACTCTAAGACATGGGCGAATATAAAGAATTTATGCAAGAAATGCATTTATGCAGTTATTTACATCTATATTCAAATCCACATTTTAAACTGATTTTTGGAGCACTATAAGAATTTCCAAACCACCTTTTGCTTACATTTTTCCATAATGATCTGTAGGATAATGGTTTTCTTTACAACTTTTAACTCCAAACTGGCGAAGCACTCACTCTGAAACGCAGTTCAAAGCAGTTGTGGAAAGGTCCTGAAAGAAAAGGAAAAAAGAACCAGCCAATCAACCAGAGTAAAACACTTGCAGAAAAGGTTGAAAATGCATGCTTTTATTCCCTACTCTGTTACTCTGAAGTATGAGGGGAAAATCAAAACAAATTGAAAGACAACAAATCAAAATTCAACTTGCTTTTAATTCAATACTTTAAAGCAAACACTCTTCATCCACGCAGCAGTGTTTCTTCTCTCAAATACATGTATAATATTATTTTGGTTCTCTACTGTGTGGCCGGTGTTTTATAAAATAGCTATTTTATTTTATAATTTCTCTTACAGGTTCCTCTCACAAACTCAATAAAACAATCAATTCCCTTCTGTAAATGCATTCCCTAAATCTTGGATTTTATATTCCCCAATTCTTCACGAGTAGAGTAGAGTGGGCTATTCAGGACATACTTTTTGCCTTTTTATTTTTAAACTAATAGTTTAGAAACAGACTAAAACAAAATGTAAACCTTTTAACAGGAAACTTTCGGAGACACTAAACTACTATCATCTTCCTATACCTGAATACTCCTACACAGCAGTGTGTGGTGTCATAGACTGATGAGAGTTCATTCTAGGGACTCAAGCTAATTATATTGTGAGATCTAGCATGCGTCTGAGATTATCTAAGAATTTAAAATCATATTTACTATTTTCCTCATCTTTCCAAATTTAGGCCTTATGTAATTGTGCTGGTTTGAAAGCAAAACAAGTGAGAGACTCCAAGTCAGAAGTACAATTTAATAAGAGCAAAAGAAAAGCAGTAAAATAAAGTAAAATAAAATAAATTCAATAGTATAAAAATACCACTGACAGAGTCAGAATACAACCTGACACCCTGTTAGTTAGGGTGTTAGTAGCAGTCCAGATGAAATGGTCTTGTCGAAGCAGTGGTCTTGTAGAGAGGTCTGGTAGCTCTTGTCCTCCGTGAATCCAGTGGGGAAAAAGCTGATTCTGCTGTCCCAAACCCAGGATTATATGCAGGTGGGAATGCTTGGCTCCTCCCCCTGGGTGGAGCATCTCACAATGGGCTGATATCATTCTATGAGTCATGTAATGGGTTCTTGATGGCCCATTGAACAGAAACGGCTTCTGGAGGGAGTTATCTATGAGTCATAGGGCAAGGCATTGATGGGCCATTAGCAGAAGATAAGGGAAACACTGCCCCACCTGGTTCCAGCACCTCATGAAGATGGTGATAGAATACATACTTTGGGCACATCTTACATTTTTAACCTAAGACAGTAATGGGAAAATAAAAGAAGTATCAAGGCCAAGAAAACCTCCATAAACAACATTTACTTATTTATTTAAATATCCTTTTTTTAATATGGCATCAGAAATATTATGATTATATCTACTTAAAAAAACATTAGAAGAACTGTAGTGTTTGCATTTACCTCAAGAAAAACAGTTCCAGTAATACAGTATATGCAAAGAACACTATTGTTTACTATATGCCTGAACATACAGAACTCCCATTTGCTTGTAAGGATATAGAAGGCAATAGTTACTAATAGTCACTATATTAATAAATAAACATAAACATAAATATATACATATATATAAAAATAGAAATACATTAGGACATAATATTTCATTTAGTCAGTACATTTTAAATGATTATAAAACTTTCTTCCCCTACTTAAAGATAGAATACGACTGAGCACTGTAGTTTGGGGATCAAAATGCAAGTGTAAGATAACAATATTTTGCAAGTGTAAGATAGCAACAATTGCATTTTATGTAACTTAAAAAAAAAAAGGCAGACATTGAACTTGTATGCAAATTGAGATTTCATGTTTTGCTGTTCCCTTTCGGTCACAAGACACTACCCAAAACACAAATACATGTACATCAGGATAATTTTAGCCAAGAGTGAAAATATATATAACTGTATACAATTGAATATCCATTCAGGAAAATAATTTGTGTGAAAACAAGCTAAAATACAAAGTGTCATGCTTAATTCTCCATAACTTTAGGCTCGAGTGAAGAATTTAGGTGCTCAGGGAGTGGTAAGAGGCCTCAAGATGGGCAGGACATTAAGGAACTGTTAGACATGCTACACAATTCAGGAGACCACTGCAACAGTCTTTAAAGTTGTGATGAGAGAGCAAAGCAATCATTCTCAATGAGAAAACTTCTATCTCCAGGGAAAGTCCTTGCCTGTCTCTTGCCTGTTACAGGTGCAAAGTCAAGAATTTTTCTCCCAGTCTGACTTTCTAATTGGCACCTTTAGTAATTCCTGAGTCAATAAACCTTTACTAAGTCCTCCAGGATCACTAGGTCACATCTTTCCTTGACTATTGAGAGCAATCTGTAAGCCTGATCACTTCTCCCGAGCAGCTCCCAGCTGAGCAAATTCACTCCCTCCCAAAAAAGGCATCTTCCAGGCTCAATCGGCCCACAAGCTGAAGCTCTGGTAGATGCTCTGTTGAAGTCTTTTCTCCATGATGTTACACAATAAGAACAATTCATACCTTCAGTCAGTGGGTGTGTCTGTGTTTTGATGCTTGCCTACAAGACAAATTCTTGCCTCTACCAAGAAACCAGAAGTTACGTTTCCCATCTCTTTCTACTGCTTTTACTGGTTGGTGCACTGACATCATCTAACAGGGAATTGATTTCCTCTGCAGTACAAATTTTCTTCTGTGATTCAAGTTTTTCTTTTGCTTTGCGGCATTTATAATACAAATCTCCAATTTGCATATTTTTAGATTTTGTCTTTTATGCATTTTGTTGGTACATTTACCACTTTTGATTTATTGTTTTCAACTTTGATATAGTCTACATCTTCAATAAATCTATTTTTATTTTCTAGTTTGGATGTTATTTTGAACCAAAATATTGCCTCTAATGTGTGTTCATTCTTTGAATTACAAAGGAAAGTGTATTTATTCTCTGCATTGTCATGCAAGCTTTCTCTGCAAAAAGGCTTTTTTTTCCCTTCTCCCTTTCTTTTTCAGCTGAGATGAACTCGTGATAAAATAACACTTGTATTGCAAGCAACCTCAGGAAAAGAAATGCAGCAAACAATTATGATTAGACTTTTGGGATCAAGAATTAATAAATGAAATTACTTCAGTTTATTTTTAATATTTATGAAGATGCAATCTGTTTGTTAGAGTGCTTAAAATGTAGCAAAAATTAACAAAACGTGAAACTGGTCTAGAACTTAAATTACTAGCCATAATTACAGTGTGACTTTGCATTCACGTGAAAGTAGTAGGAGACTGCAGAGCAGCCCATGAGGCCTTTTATCAGCTAAATGCTCCTGCTGAGCCTCCTTGCTATTTCCTTAAGGGATGCGTTAACCCACTGCTAGATGTACACACAGTTACTGAATGGCTCAAGATCTAGAATATTGTGCTTGTTTACTAGTCTCTTGCAAGAAGGATCCTACTTTTCTCCTTTACACAGATATTTTATGACAGAATTTATTATTTTTTATTTACAAATATAGCTTCCATTTTTTTCCAAACAGTATTCACATACCATTATAGTCTTCCTTGGACAACAGCAATAAAAGTGATTTAAAAATCCCCAAACCCCAGATCAGTTTTTCATGTTCAGTTCATTATAAATGCACAAACTATAAAATTATCTAGTTGGTATGTGTGTGAATTTCACAGAAGAAAGTACCTAACATTCCACAAGGCATGGGTGTAAGTGCAGAGAGGCTGTCCCAGAAATCTTTGCATTCATGCCCAGTATAAAGGACTTTAACAAGCCATTCTTCTTCCACCCAGCCCTGCTATAGGACTTCACTATGACTGCATACATTTAACTATATGCTCCCAAGATACAGTATATCTGTAGAATATGTGTGTGGAACTACAGTACTTAAAGGATGAAATATGAAGAAATGAAAAGGCAATGTTAGACCTCTAAACTGTCCTGTTCCTTGAAAAAAGCTTAGGAATCTCCATAACTTGAGTATTGGGGTAAAAAAGAACCCCAACAAGCCACCAACTTTCAATGAAAACTTGATAGTATTCTTTAGGAATGTTGCAGCAAGTATGTGAAGAAAATTTAAATTTTAGTATGAAACAGACTGGTGATTCTATTCTAAATCCAAATCTTGAAGTATTCTGAACACATGCTCTGCTATCATTGCATTTCTAATAAAGAAAACTATGAGACAGCATGATTAACGACTTTAATTATTTATAAGAAAAAATACCCCAAAGAACTACAAATTACAAGTAATTATGCAGTAATACTAATCTTAACAGAAATTACAACATATTTTTCTAAGTGTTTAGATAACTGAATGTACAGATTTGATTTTTTTCATGTACTCATGCAATTTCCATGACTCATTTGCTAAGGTTATAGGTCAACAGCTTGGTACAGTGTTAAATAAAAAAAAAAATTTTAAAAAAAGCTTGGTATAACCATGAAATGGAAAGAAGTTCTGGTGCTGGCTTTAAAACACAGCCTCTGAAAAAACATTGGTACTTTTGTCTCTGCTAGAGTTTTTCTACATGATATTGTTTATTGCTCCCACCAAAAATGTTATTCTAATTGCAAATTAGCTACTTTGGTGGAATTATGCAGCTGTGACTTTTGGCATATTTTCTACATATCTGTAAAAAATAGCTTAATAACAGAGGTGCATATAGTGTATTAAAGAAGACATGGATTATTTAACTGAAGATTTTCTATGACTTGCTATGGTTTGTAGTAACAGGGATTCTGAACTGTCATTTGAGATTACTTCTCAAGCACTCATTGGTCATTATAAAAATTTCTTACACTCCAGATTAAGTTCCCTTTTATAACAATAGATATGCAACTGAAAATGGCATTGATTGCTTCTCAGAAAAAAAAAAAAGGGAACACCAAAACTCAACAAACATACACAACCAACCCCCCTCCTCCCCCAAAAAAAAGCAGCAAAACTCCCCTTCTATTGGGATACCATATTTCATTGAAATACAAGCCTTCTTACCCTATTGTTATGCATTCTAGGAAAGCTTGGAAAAATGTTATAGACACAGTAAAAAATTGGAGTGAGCTCTTGCTAGCATCACAAAGCTGCCTTGTCTATGAAGTCATAAGGTTTTACAGCCTGCCAAGTGCTGTAGGAATGACAGGGAAGAATAACAAATACTTAAATAATGAAGTGCTTGGATATTAAAAGCCCTGAAAAAAGAAAATAATAAAAAAGAGATGACTAAGAGTGAGGCAATTTTAAGGCTGTATTTGAGTTCAGTATTCCTAAAATAACCAAGAGTAATTTCTTTTGTTCTTTCCATCTTTGTCATTCACATAGTTTGAAAATCCCCATTGAGTATATGTATTTGGTATGGAAAGGGTTGACAGGAATAATAAGATTAAATAAATTATTTTGCATGTTCCTGGATTTTTCCTGTAATTAGTAAGGGTGTGATCAAGTGGTGGTATAATTACATTTTTTTAACTATTATGGCTGCTTAAAAGCGGTCAATTTACACTTACTTTTATTTTGGACTCTTCCAGGAAACCCAATTCACCAGATCATATAAGTGGTTTTCTTTGTACCCGTTCTGTTCTTCCTACAAAGACAGACAGGATACTCTGAGAAAACAAGTGTCATTGTTTATCTCCATATTCCATGGAGACCTAAGCAGCAACTCCTATTTTTATATTTCCTTTATATGTTTATTCCACCATTACACAGTAGAAGCTCTGAGTATCATCAGTGCTTACCAGCCTTCATTAGATCATAACAGCCCAAGGATGTAGTTTACATTCTCTAGTTATTTTAGGAGTTGCTTGACTTGCTGAATGCGCCTCATTCGTACATCCAGCATGGGATTCATCTGATCTGATGTAAGCATCTGCAATACACATCTGTCTATGCCTGAGACAGAAGTGTATATTCCCTTTATAGCCAAAGGAGAGAAACAAGTATTTCTAGAATGCAGCTCACCAACCCTTAATGTAGATTCCCAAATTAGGTCAGATAATCACACCTTAGAAATTGATGTACCTCTCTGTTGTCTGTTAAGCAATTGTTTGGTGACTGGTTCAGATACAGATAAATGATAAGCTCTAGTCTCTTTCCAAATGTGCCAAGGCTTGTTTGCTTTATTATTTGGGAAAAAAAAATTAAAAATTCCCATGATCTAATTTTTAACATCGTTATTTTGTATAATAAATTTTATCCTACCTTTACTTTCCACAATAATGCTGGTTAATGACATTTAATTTGCTGACTGTCTGTTTAAGACTGGTCATTGTGTTAGGTCCAGAGTTGATACACAGGAAGAAATATGTTCAATAGGCAATTCCATAGCCTAATTAAAAACATAAATAGATATAAATTAGAGTGTAAGTCTATAAATGTTCCTTGACTGGCCCTCTCCTGAGAGTACTGCTTTCTGTGGGATAGCAGCTTCCAACTAACCTTTCCAAAACTGGAATAAAATCTGCTCTTTATAGAGAAAGAAATTACAACATGACAATATCATTGTTTTAAAAGTAATTTAGAAGTTAGGTTCATGACTTGTCAGATTGAATAAATTATTTGAAAACCCTCAGATTAAAAAGAAAATTGAATCTGGACACTCAAAGTAATAGATTATTTGGTAATGGATATTGCTATTTTCTAGAAAAGCAGAGAACAGTAAAAATTGGTCAAAATGTTATTGCCTATTCTTATTCGTGGCATATGTAATTGAGGAGCCAGCAAGGAAGGGATGTCTCCTAGCCATAACAGGGAAGAATTGGTTAGCATGTGAAAGTCAGAGACAGCCTTGATTGCAGTGCTGATGCTCAAGATCCTAAAAGGAGGAAGTAGTGCAAAAGGCAGGTCTGCAATCCTGGCCTTTTGGAGAAAAGACTGGTCTCTTCAGGGACCTGATTGAGAATCCCATGTCTGAGAGACAAGAGAGGTTCAGGAGAGCTGGTTGATATTCAAGGATGACCTCCTCCAAACTTAAGGAAGAGTCATACAGACAAGCAGGAAATAAAGACAGCATATGGGCTGAAAGGATGAGCAAGGGGCTTTTAACTGAACTTGCATAAAAAGGTATATCAGAGTTGAAACCAGAGGCAGGTGGACCTGAAGGAGTTGACATTTGCTGTCCAATGTTGTTGGGATAGGGCTTGGGAAGCCAAGATCTGGCTTTCCTGGAGCTGGATCTAGCAAAGCCAACAAGAAAGGATTCTACAAGTACATAAATAGCAAAAGGGATAGCAGTACCCCTCTGCTAAATGGGGCATGGAATTTGGTGACAGATAACATGAAACATGCAGAGGTACTCAAAGGCTTTTCCACCTCTGCCTTTACCTGTAAGAACTGAATTCAGGAACTAAAAGCACCTAAGATCACAGGGAAAGTCTGAAGCAAAGATGACTTCCTTACTCTCAGCAAAAAAGGACATCAGGGAGTACTTAAACAAACTGGGTATATATCAGAGGTTGTGAAGTCTCCATTCAAGAAGATATTAAAAAACCTGATTGGAGTGGTCAACTTGTTCCAAATGAGCCCTCTTAAGTAGGGGTTTGGGTTAAATGATCTCAAGGGGTGTCTTCCGAGCTAAATGATTCTATGATTCTGTTATTCCAGCTACAAACGTCAGATTTTAGGTGTGGCAGATAAAATAAATTTATGTTTGAAGTACAGCTGAACTGTGGTAATGCAAAAGAGTTCAGGGCGTGCACAAAGACACATCTAGACACAAGAGCTAATCTAAATTTGCTGGGCCTGACCTGTGTAGGTTTCTGACACAATCAATAAAAACACAATTTGCTTCAGAGATAATTCAGTGTGGAAAATCAGTTGAAAGTGTTATGACTCCCTTCTGGAAGGATTCTCTTGCTTCTTTGGCAAGAAGGACCCCTAAGAAAACATACAAACCTGTGGAGGTTATACAGCTGCTCCCAACCAGGGCTTTTCAGCTGATGCTTTAGACTTCATTATTAAATCTCACCAAGCCCCCTTCAGGTCCGTTTTTTGGATCTAACCCAGAAAACTGTCTTCAAAGTTTGAATGGTGAATGAGAGAAAATCTTCGAGCACAGTTTTCTCATTAAGCACCAAGCACCCAGAGTTTAAGTTCAGAAGTATTAGTCTAATATTCTTTTATCTGCATAAATACATTTTTTACAGGACATTTGGCCTTTTTCATTCCCACAGTTCTCTAATAAATGTTGAACTTCACAGGAACAATGAAGGGCTGTTCTGACTGTGGGAAAAGAGTAACACTGAGAGAGTAACTCTTTCTCTATAAATTGAATCTCTCTGACTCAGATTGTTTTATATATGTGTGATTTCAGGAGCAGAATGATTGATTTTGCAAAAAGAGAAAAATATGGAAACACCTCCAGAATATCATAGTAGTCCCTTGCAATTTTAAATTATATGAAAAGTCTTGCTTTAATTAAGAAACATGCTTCAATTTTAAAGGTAGGCAGTGAAAATTACTAGAAATCAGAAGTTATATTTTATGTTGTGATTGTTTCCCCCATTTAAAAATATGCTTTTCATTACTATTATAGCTGGCATTTCTTATTGGGCAGAAAAAGAGACAAGAAACACTTAGATCCATTCCTTTGCTTTGAGCATTTCTGAAACGATTCTACAGTGAAACATGCATCCATCAACCTAATACTTTTTCCATTATCATCATTCCCCTAGTCCTACATTATTATGGTACCTTTATTTGGTAGTCCATGTACATATTTTTGTTTAAAGTTGTATTTTTTCCCCCACAACAGAACTCAAATTATTTTAATTTCCCAATTTATCTTTTTTGTCTTTCGTTTTTTGTGGGGTGGGATTTACTTGCCCAGTGAAAGTGCTAGAGCTAAATAGGGAGTTTAAGCAGTTCCAAATTAAACTCATAAGTTAGCTGAGAAGAAGAAAACAAAGTTGAGGAAAGCATGAGTATCTTTTAATTCTTTAATGGAGTGCTTCATACTGACTCTTATAAAGAAGATAATTAAACCAGAGAAGAAAGCAAAGCAGTATTCAAAAATGCAAAATTTACTTGGTGGTCTGTTGCTGTCTCGCAGTTGAGAACCCACACAGCCTCATTTCTGCTGCATTGGCTTGGGTCCTCCAGAGAATGTAGCTCCTTTGGGGTTTATCCATGGACTATGGCCCCTCTTGGGGTGTTACCAGTTCCTCTGTAGATCACCTCTTACAACTCTGGTTGCACTGATATTTTTAATTGGTGTTCTCTTTCCTTTCCTATATATGTTTTCTCAAAGGTGCCACCAGCCTGACAGGGGGGCTCAGCTGTGTCCGGTGGTGCATCCATTGAAAGCAGCTGGAACCAACTGCAAAAGTGCTGTTATGGGTTGAACACAGCTATTGGCTATTTTTTAACCAATAAGAAACAGGATTGCGATTTTTGAAATACTGTATAAAAAGCTGAGTAGGCGGGGCATCCGCTCTCTTTTCTCTGCTGGCCAGCAGCAGGTAACATTGGGGGGCTGGGCCTGGCCGGGCCCCAGGGAGCTGCTGCCCCAGCCGGGCCGGGCCTCCCTGTCCTTGGGCAGCCAAGCCTCAGAGAGTGCCCTGGCCGTGCTCGGCTGGAATAACAGCAAGCGGTGGGGGAGGGAAGGAAAAGCCCCAGCAGCTGTCCGTGGAGCGCGGCTGGGGCTCAGAGGATATTTCCCCTGGCCTTTCCTGGGGCCTCTGGGAGCCGCCGGCCCAGCAAGAGAGCAGCCACGCCATGGACCAAGGGGTGGAAAAGGAGACATCTAGCAGCCCCCCTCCCACCAGACAGCGTGGTGGTTCAAAAGAATTTGCATCTCCTGCAGGTAGAGGCTCACGTGGTCATCATAAGCCTGGACACATTTAACTCTTTCTCTTGCCCACAGATGATCTTTCAGTACCTGAAAAGTTTTTTCTCCCAGAGTGAATACAAGCGATGGGATCATGAACAGAAAACCCTAAGACTGAGTCAGAGAAGAGAGAATGAAAAGACTATTTGAGGTAAAGGAAAGGAGTGGCCTAATTCAGCTGGACATTTTTCGAGTAATCACTGGAGAAATGGAATGTTTCTGTCCTGTAACATATAGATGCTGTTTAGGGGGGATGTAAAATGCTAGTATAAGTGATAATGAAGTTTTTCTTTGTGCTCCTAGAGGAAAAAAAGAGACTTTGAGTTTTTAAGATGCAAATGCTTTTGAGATAATAGAGAAACAGAGACTTTGAATTTTTGAGATGAAGATACTTTTGGAAACAAGGAAAAGGGGAATCTTTGCTTTATACTAGAAGAGGCATTCTTAAAACATTGCCCCTAATAAGCGAATTATGACCCATATGTAGTGTTGGGAAAGCTGCTAATGGACAGAATTGCACAGTTTGCAAAGGCTCTTTTCAAGCCGCTGCAAATGACTGGCATAAAAGCCACCCAAGGACTGCTCCTCGTGTGACCATGTCTCCATGGGACTCAAAAAGACTCCTTTCCTAAAGGACTGATGGAAGATTATTTTTTGCATGGTTAAACTGATTGAAGTCACAGGTTTTGTCTTTCTTTGGGGTGTGTGTGTAGGAGAGTGGAATATTTGTGAGGGGGGAAGAGAGGGATGGTCTGAAAGTTTCATTTGTGGTTTATTTAGTTTTGGTTTTTCTTTTCTTATTTTCTTGATGTGTGTAAATAAATTACCTTTTTGCAACTTTAAAGTAAGCCTGTTTTGGTTTTGGAACTCTCCTAGTCATATCTATATAAAATTGCAAACACTGAACCCTTGACAATAATTGGTGCATTGGCTGGGAAGCGAACCAGAAATTGGTGAACATGAAACCAGTGCATATTTTGGTGTTTCTGCCTGGTTATTGAACTAAAACCTTAACAAGTGCCCAGTCAGTAACTGATTATTGACTAACAGACTTTAAGAGTCAAAAGGGGATGGATCAGAACAAGGTGCAGTAAGTAGAGATGGAAGATGGAGTAGAAAGCATATGAGAGAACAAAAGGAGTGAATCCATAAAATTTTAAACTGCTGCATTTATTGACAATCTAATGGGAAAAATTATCTGCAAAGGAGCTGACTTGTATGGCTTCACATAAATGCTTCAGAGCACAGTGTTAGAGTAACTCCATAGCAGGATGCCATAGTCCATGACTGAAATAAGCAGCACTTTAATATTTCATTGACTAATTTTGTCAGAATTTTCATGTCCAGTGTCAATTTCACGTACTATGAGTGAACAGAGATACAGGGAACCACAGGCACCATGCATTGCTGCCTTTCATTTTGAATTCACACTTTGCTCTTATACAGCATCACAATGACTTATAAATCTTTGCCTCAACATGGAAAAATGTAAAGAATGTTCATTCACAGAATGTTTATTGTCTGGCTCAAAAGTGTGGCTGAAACACAGTAAGATTTGCTTCATTTTGGTTTGAGAGGGGAACAAAAGTCTGGTTTCTGTAGGATTTTGCTCCTGCAAACCCTAACTTTGTGACTATTTTAAAATATGTCTGATTGCTTCTTCATTCAGATTTTGCCAAGCATAACATTCCCTCACTAGCTAAATCTAATTCTAAATATTAAGTGCTAAACCAAGCCCTGCTCAACAGGCAGTAAATTGTGATGCAACCATCAAAGGCTTTGGTCCCTACACTGTTTTCCTCATGCCTCTCATAGTGTCTCTCTTGTTGTATGTGGTGGGGATCTAATTGTACCAGTACATAGCGGCAAACCATTGCAGTCCTGATAGTGAAAAAAGAGCTGATATGACGTTGCAGCAGTACTAGCCCTATTCAGATGTCATAATGTTAGAGGAATGTAATTGCTAGATGGATGGAGAATGCTCAAATGTTTATTGAAGTTGTTTTAAATTTGCATGTTTGATATCAAATCTTAAAATGGAACTTTTATATTCAAGGCTTCTCAAAACTACTGGTGCATTACTCATAGATAGTTGTTTTTGTCAATGTCTTTTAAACTCATCATGACAGGTCATGGATTACTCAAATGATTTGGGCATGTTATTTTCAAATCTGAGAATTCTTCCAAATTGTATTATCACTGCTTATGTGTTCTGTTAGTTTGGGGTATGCTTCTGATTTTTATTTTGTTTTGGTTTGAGTTTTTTTTTTCTTTTTGGCTTGTTCTTCTGTACCTCTCTAGAAACAGAGGGAAAAATGATTCTTCTATTTCAGATTATCTGACTTCTCACATTTTTTAATTTTTCTAGTAATAACTAAAAGAAATAAATAAGTTCCTCTAAATGTCTCAAAATCCTTAAATCTTCCTGAACTGGTAGTTCAGTAGACACTTTTAAAATTTCAGTTGAGGAAAATTAGTCCAGTTACAGACCTCTACTCTTCCTATTAAATTTAGTAGTTGAGCATATTCATAGAGAGTAAGTTTGCATAATAACAACAAAATAGAGTGTAGTTCCTATAGCTGAAGAAATTTTCAGAATATGTTGAATTAAGCTGTGGTGCAGGTTTGTTACAAATCTCTTCCTGGCATGAAGAAGTCACAAAATAGTACAAGGTTAGATGCAAATGGAGAAAACAAATGGTAGCCAACGGAATAAATTTTTGTCCAGGACTAAAATGTGAGATGGAATTACAAAAATTAATTAGCAACATTACAATTTCCTTTATAAGCAAGAATGAGAAGTCTCTGGATTGCTGAGGTTCATAACTATTAATTTATGGGAAGTTCACAATACAAGTTTTAAATTTGAGCCCAGAGGAGGGCCACCAAGACGATTAAAAGGATGGACCATCTCTCCTAGGAAGAAAGACTGGGAGAATTAGGATTGTTCAGGCTAGAGAAAAGAAGGCTTCAGGGTGACAAAACTAAAGGGAGCCTACAAGAAGGACAGAGTCCATTTCCAAGAGCATGTAGTGACAGAACAAGGGGCAATGCCTTTAAATTGAAAGAGAGTTTTGGATTAGACATAAGGAAGAAATTATTTACTGTGAAGGTAGTGAAGCATTGGAACAGGTGGCTCCCCATCCCTGAAAGTGTTCAAGGCCAGGTTGGATGGGGCTCTGAGCTACATCTGATCTGGTGGAAGGTGTTTGTGCCCACAGTGGGAGGGTTGGAAGTAGATGATCTTGAAGTTACCTTCCAACCCAAGACTTTCTATCACCTGTGACCTATAAATGCTGAGAGCCTAACTCCTAATACTTTCAAGAGGAAGTCATTGTATACAGAGCTTCATAAATACCTGTGCAACACTGCCAAAGGGCTTCTGAGGTAGGCACAGAATAAAATACTGAGATTAGGTACCAAAGCTTCCTCTGTTTAGTCCATTTGTGGAGTTGTGTGTCTCTGAATCGTGTTGCAGAATATCAGCTCACCGGTGAATAGCTGCCTAGAGATTCCCCACTGGAAATAGAATTAATCAGTAAAGGTCTGGGTGTCTCTATCCTCTTGAAGTCCAGTGTTGATTAATCCTCCTAAGTCTGAGGACCTGTAAAAAACAGAGGAGATCCCAATGTATGGATGATATAATATCACCTTTTGTATTATTAGAAACACAGGTCCCACAGCTTATCTGTTGAAAAAGTGGGTATTCAAACTGCTATCTCATTTTTAGAGAAAATGTAGTCTATCAAAACTGGTACTTTTTCAACACTCCCACTCAATCTGTGTCACTCTGCAGTAAAGAACACATGCTGCACAGAGAGAGCTGGTGCCTTAGAGGGACATCCCAGCATGCCAGCTCATAGAAGAATGAGGCATCAAGTAAGAAAGATTCACTGCATAGCCTAGATAGGATAGAGGATACTAAGGAAGGCCTCCTGAGAAAAAAAATGATTTTTAGATCCAGTGTTTCAGAACCATTTATTGTCAGACACAAAGATAACTTCTGATTATTAACCCTTGTGTTGGTGACTTTCAATTGCAGAGAAAAATATTTACCATTTAAAACTTCTTCACATACCCTGTTTATTTAAAAAGTGTTTCAACTCTGATGAGGCCTTATTCTTCTCCCCTATTTTACCTCATTTTAATTTATTGCTAGACAATGTTCAATACATACTCAGAATCGTGGTATCTGACAGAGGTTTGCATTCCTTAGTAGGTGAACTCTACAAAATCACTTGTAAACTCTAAAATAAAAATTGACCCTGTGTCATAACAGAAGCTACACAAGAAAACAACCAGCCCATGTGATGTTCATAATACCCTCTCAAACATAACACTCAGCACAGTGTTATGCAAAGCTGCTTAAAATAAAAATTCGTATATAATGGAAAGCACTTGAATTGTTTTGTATTTGCTCTTGAATCAAGTTGACAAGATGACAAAAAGAACTTTTCTTTTTTCTAACCATATCTAGAGCTAGTAAACTCTATTGTACACTTAAAAACTAGTAGAAATTCCTTTCCACTACAATTTCCCCTCAATCTTCAGCCTATGCTGTACTAATCAGGTCACTGCACAGAATACTACAATTTCTACCATGCATCAAGTTAATATGGGCAGAGTTGGAAAAACAGCTCCAACATTTACCTCAGTCGAACCTATGAAAATGTTCCACTGTTGTGTAATGTAACCATTTTAGACTGGCAAAAAACCCAAAAACCCCAGGAGTTGTGCAAATGCATATTCCGCCTATTAGCGTTTAAGCACAGCAATGATACTCCAAAGATACAATGGCCAAATGTTATGCTAAGCAGCTTCAACTGCATGTTCAAGAACTCTTTTGAAAACCTCTTATGCAGCTGCACAGTTTAGAAAAGTAATACAATTAAGTAGAGCAACTGAAGTTTTTCAGTCTGTCTACCAAATTTTACTTTTCAGAATCAAGATGCCATAAAAGTGCTTGAAATATCAAAAATTTAATGTTTTGCCAATTACCAAATGAAAATGACAAATAGCTAAGTAGAGCTATTTAAATGTCCTCAACTAACAGGCTAAATTTTGGTCTGAAGCTGCAAAAATATTAACGTCATCTGAAGAGAATTAATGAAGAGAATGTCAGTAGAATTTCAGCTAGAGTGGGGTTATCAATGGAAGTATAAAGATTTTTCTAGTGTAGCCATTTCAGAATTAATACCACTATAGTTTTAATTAATGTAGTTTCAGATTTGTTTTTAAAATTTATTTAAATGAGCATACTCATCACTTGAAACTCCCTTATAGCTGTACCTCTAATATCTATGATTTTGTTAAATATGTTTCTGGGTTACTTTTCTTCCACAGTCTCTACTGCATTAAGTGCAAGTAATTTCATTGTTTCCTTTTCATTATGACATGTGAAACATCTGTAGACAGTGGCCTATTGATTTTAAGCAGTATCTTTGACTAAATTTTCCCCTTGTTCAAAATTCAATTTTCTTTCCTCCATTACTGAGGAACAGTTTTACCTTTTAGACCTGGAGAAGGGAATAAAGTTGGGATTTTAGAGCTGACAAAGAAAATGGTTAAATGTTTGCATTATCATGTAAAAGATGTGTCCATCTTATGAAAATATTGTTTATGTAGTGATAAAACAGATGACTAGAGCAACTCAGACTTCTGAAAAATGGGCAATTCCTTCCATATTATTTATTTCCTGTGTTGACCTTGAATGCGGTTGAAATTAAGCAGGCAAATCCTATCTCTCCTATAGGAATAATATTCTGGTAGGCTTACTGTCTTTTTATAGTCTATAAAATAACTCCTCCCCATTATAGTTGCAAATATTCCTGATGTTGTCCAAAGCACACTCATCACTGTGTAAATAATTTGTAAAGTGCTGTGGAATAATTTTGGATAGATTTCATCCCGTAAGCTTGTTGTCCCTTTTCCCCTTCATTTTCTGCTCAGTGTTTTTCTTCATGGCAATTTCTTTTGTAGCTTTTTACTAGTCTGCTTTCATGGTGAAAGTAATGGGACTGTACCAGGCTGGTTTCTAAATGTCTCATCTATCATATCCATTCATGCAGCTTTCTTGGCTGAAGTGTCTCTGTTAGAGAGTACATGAGCTTTCCTGCAACTGACAATGAGCTGCTAATCTCAGCCTTGAGTGAACACACCTAGTGAAATACACAAAACTTGGAGAGAAAAGTGTAGATTGTACAAAAAAAGAGATAAATACAAGCGCCAGAAAGCCTACACAGTTGCAACACTTTTCTAAATAGTCTGCTTAATTTCTGAAACAGTTTATTTTTAAGTAGGATTTGTAGGAGTTTTGGTTTGGTTCAGCTAATAGGTCACAGCTGGGTATCTCACTGCCAGCCACAAGTTGCCATCAGCCTTGAGATTCCCATTACAGTCTCCATATCTCTTGGCCAAAGTATCTTTGCCTGAGGTCTGTCACAGCTCAAGCTCAGCATAGCAAGTGGCTCACACCACTCCACAACGCCTTGGTGCACACCTGTGCTTGGTGACACTGACCGTTTATGAGAGACACTGGGGAAGAAGGGATTTAACTCCTCTCCATTGAAAAAGTCCTACAGTGATGTCATTAGGGCTGGCCAATGGCAGCCGTTAACAATTTCCATTGCCTCCAGATGAAGTTGGCTCATATTTAGTATCATGTGCTTACTGCTTACAGGCACCAGACTAGAGAATGTATCCCAAAGCACTTTACTTCCAATTATCTGTTTCTATATTACCATACCTACTTGTGAAGAAATCTCACTTATAGTAACTCCTCAATACTTGTTTGTTGGGCTCTATCAATCTTTCTTCTCTGCAGTAATATCCTTACTTTTGTTATCCCATTGAGCCTTAACATAAGCAAACAATGAGATTTGATGTATCTATATTTGACTATATTCCTTAGTATCTTCCTCATGAAAGTTCTTTTTTATTCTCTTATCAGATTCTAGTACAATGTGAATAAATCATTGCAATAATTTTAACTTGTGTGTTTTTTTATTCTTTGATTTAATGGATTTATTAGAAAAAGCCTGCAAATATGCTGACTTTTGTCCTTTTCCATCACTTTCGTTCTGCATTTTTTTTCTACATCTTTGTTATTATAGCCTCCCTTGTCTTTTCCAGATTGTTTGCATTATTCACAGTTTTACTACCTTAAATAATTTTTTGACTTATTACTTCGAAATACTACATTTTAGTACACTCTATGTCCCTTTTTTCAATTACTGATGTGAATTTTGCTTGTAGCTTCTGATGTAATACAATTTTTCAATATATCTTTATCATAAATTGTAGTTCCTCACAGAACTATTTCCTTTAATTTTAAATTTCTTTTAAAATTTGATTTTCTAAAGAGAAATATTGTTGTTGAATCTCTAAGAAATTCTTTGTGCTGAAGACTGAAGGGTATTTATCACAGGTGGACAAGTAATGGTTAGTTTATGTGATTAAAGGTACATGTCCATGAACACAAAGGAGCCTAGAGGAGCAGTGACAGTTGGGGAAACTTCAACAACCTCATCAGAGACCTTGAGGTGGCTCCTCCCCAGGAGGGTCACAGGTGAGCCTCAGCCCATGGCCCCAGGGCGGCCGCCAACTTAATCCTTCCTTCAGTCAGTGGGAGGTGATAACAGCCTTTGGAAATGTGGGAGGCATTACTGGATGTCAAGAGGAACCTTCTACAATCAAAGGCAAGGAAATTTTCAAAGAGTCTATCTTGTCCTCTCATTGCACTTCATTTCTAACTGTTTTCCCAGGGGCAGGGATCTCTGTCTGGGATGGGGGCAACTGGAGAGATGACAAAAGGGGTTCATTGTGTTCAGGTGTGTGTTTCAGTGTGTAATCACTTCAGTGTACATCAAGATGGACCAGCCAATAAGTAGAAGAGGTTCAGCAGCTGGGCATCAGAGTGGCCCCAGAGTCTGGTCTGGATCCTGGAGAGAAAGGCAGTCTGAAAGTTGACTACCTCGGGCACCAGAGGGTCCAGGCCAGGTACTGGAGAAACCACAGAGTCTGAGGTGGCCATAGTTTAGCACCAGGGCAGGTTCACAGTTTTGAACCAGGTAGTACAACATGGGTTTCATATGTCTATGTGAGGCAGCTGGGTCAGGGTCTAGGGCCAGTTAACGAACAAGCTGAGTGTGCAAGGATGGTTACTGGAGCAATCTGCGCTGTGTGTGGGAATGTGTCAGCATGTCTTTGCAGGCAAGCTGGAGTACAGCAACTGGAGTGGGGCTGTGGCCTCCGAGGTTTCTCTGTTCAGGTGCCAGCAGCTAAGAAGGCTGGGATCCAGGGCAGCTACTGGGCAGCCTGAGTGCTTGAGCCCAGCTTCTGGAGGGCTCCAAATTGTACCGTGCCCATTTTCCACTAACACGCTTTCATTGTGATTAGCCAGAAAGGGGAGCAGGATTAATCCCTCTGTGCTGTTTATGATTTCCTGAGTGCTGCATTTTCTGTCTGTTTTGATCTGCATGTTCACAGGGGTGCACACGTGTGCATGTCCTAGGTACATGTGTGTGTGTGTGCCTGTTGGGAAGCTGGTCTTGGAAGCACAGAGCTGCAGCATCTTCCCTCTCTCTGGCTGCCAGATGAGGCATCTCCTCAAAGTATCATCTGAGAACAGCATGTTCTGAGTAGGATTTGCAAATCTCTTAGTGCACAGTTGAATGAATGTGAGATTTATCATTTGCTTCAACAGGTGTGGATTCCAGCAAGGAACATCTTAAGAGCATAAACATTCCATGGATCAAATAATTCTTCAAAGTATTTTTTTAAAAAAAACACCTGTCTGTGAAACTATACTGTGTGTTCAAGATGTGTAGTTTCTCACATTTACACCCTGTTCTGTTACACTGTTTTGGACTTTCCTCTCAGACCCATTTTACAAGCTGTATATAACAGAAAAATTCTTTACTTACCACAGTATATCTGTGAAAATAATCGATTCCTCTATATTTTTTATTAACTCTTGACAAAAACTGCATACTAATTAAACAAGACAATACCAGGAACTTTGTTATCTGTGGTTTTAACAGGAATTTTGATATTATTTACACTGTGTTTATGTCATATGAATACCACTAGTGTTCTTAGATATTCCAAGCTATATATTCTCCTTTACTTTGTTTTTATCAGCACTAGAGGATATATTGAGAAATGAGATAACTTTTTCCAGGAAAGATTAAAAAATAATTTCTCCCCCTTCTCTGGAAAACATGAGAATTCACTATTGAATCATAGGATTATAAAATGTTTCAAATTATAAGGGACTTATAAGGATAATCAGGTCCAGCTCCCTGCTCCTCTCAAGACTGCCTAAAACTAAAAACTAAAAGCATCATCCAGTCGCTCCTTAAACTCTGGCAGTCTTGCTGCCATGATCACTTTCCGGGGGAGCCTGTTCCAGTGACCTACCAATCCTCAGAGGTGTTGGCATTGTTCAGTGCATCTATAGATGGTAAATCTAAACATGGAAAATCAAATTATATATTAATCAGATCTTTTACAGTGTTGAATATTGCAACACTCAGTTTGTCATTACTGACAGTTTTAAGAGATACTTCTCTCTCTCCATGCACATGTACATGCATTCTCTTTGAGGATTATGGTACTCCAAATGATTTTTTATTCCTTATTTAAGTATATAAGATGTCAGTCTAGTTGCAGGTATTCTTGGAGACTTCAATCTTCTGTCAATATGGCAGAAGCTTGGTATGTGAAAAAAAAAAATTCCGAGTTCTAAAATCTCAGAAATATAAGTTTAGAACAACTGTTTTGTTTGAAGGTTCCCTACGCTTTCCATTTATACTTTGGAATACATATATAACAACAGGTGTGGGTGTGTGTATTTTTTTTCCTTATTGGGAATAACTTTGCATGAAATAGTGATAAATCTGCAATTTAAATTTTGATGTGCTTGAGGTAGAGAATATAAGAATGAATAATTTCTAACTGTAGCTTCAGAAGCAACAAATAATGTCCTCTACTTTGAGTTAAATTACTTTAAATTCCTCCAAAAGACTTTAGGAATATTTAATTGATTTTTTTTTTTATTATTTCAATGTCTTTGTTTTTAAAGACAGCATATATTGAACATGTTTTGGTTTTGTCCAATGTATTTGTATTTTGTTTACTTATATTTTTAAGAATATATTTTTGAGTTCTATATTTACAAGTTATGTATCTAGTAAGACGTTTTCCATTTTGATATAAGAAGGAGAGTTAATATTTTCATTGTTGTAGCAACTAAACAATTGATGTTTATTAAAAATGTATATTATTTGAGAAACTAATTATTCATTAATGTTCAGAAAGTTCTCAAACTCCCAAAGTGTCATATCTCTCAGAACTTTCTAATGTCTCTTGAACTGAAAATAAAAATACTTTTTGCATAAGTCACTCTCCTCAAAATTGAAACAAAAGTAACAAAACTTGACTGTAAATTTCTGACCTGAAGGGACAGGTGAAGGAACTCTTTCTTAATTTCAATGGCAATTTGTTCCAACCCTCTCAAATGTTCAGCTATTTCCACAGCACAGATGTTAACTGAGAAGATTAGATCACATTACCAATAAGCGGCTTTCTCTTTGACACCCTTCACTTCCTCACTTTTAGTCTGCGTATCCTGCTCACCAAAAACAGCCCAGCTGCAGTAGCACAGATCTCCATGGTGTGTAGTCTATGCCCAGGAAGGTACACCCAGGCACCTTTGGCTCACGGCACAGCAGAAAGGAGCTGGACCCAGTCAGCTGCATCTGGAAACAAAACATTATGTGAGAAATATTCTACTGAACCAGTAGGTGCTGAACAAACCTCCCCCTCTGCTAGGTAGACCTAGCAGATTCACATCTGACTTCCTATTGAACTCATGTCCAGGGAGCACACACAGTGAGGAGTGCTCCCATCAGATCTGACAACTCATGCAAGGCAATTAATGCAGGCATTGTGATGGGATGGAGCACACAGGCAGCCAGAGCTGCCACTCAGTGCTGCTGAAGTCAGTGCAGGGATGGTGGTGAGATGCCAAAGGATGCTATTGCCTGCAGTATGTGGAATGTCAGTGCAGATTCCAGACTGCTGGCACGGAGTTGTATTAGGGAGTAGCAAAGAAAACAGATTTTTATTACCAAGGGCCCATAGATGCATACTGCTAAAAGAAATTTAGCAGCCACTGTATATACCTTAAATTTAGATGTAAGGTGAAGAATTTGGAACAGGAAGGGTTGTCTTGAAGCATGAAGACCAGTCCCTGCTGTTATAGCAGGCAATTGCTTCATCTCAATTCCTTTAACTAGCTTCAAGATAGAATTTAATCACAGTATTAGGTTTGAATTCGCACCATCCCCTCTCCCCGCTAAATGTCACCCCTCTGATGGTTAGAACTGTTATAATTTACAACCTAATTTAATTTATGAGCAGATTAAATTTATCATTTTCTTGTGTCAACATCATCTTTTACCTAAAATAAGGTGCTTTTTTCCCCCTGAAGTTTGTGCATATAATGTAGGCTGTGGGAAAGTGATTTATCACTTCAGTTATATCTTTTCTTACCCTTTGTTTTGCAGGTAAAAGAAGGAAACCCATTTTTCTTCTTCAAAATAGTCAGCCTTTCCCCCACATGTTTCTAGAAGCATTATTGTGTCAAACATACTTCGGTATGAGTAAATATTTTCAAAACATGGGTGGCCAGTATTGCATACATCACCAGAACTTTCTACATATACATTCTTTTACACTTGCCTCATCTGAAAATGCCTTTCCTGGATGCCATCTGTGATGTCTCTTCTCATTTACATTTTCGCAATCTGACCTACTACAATAGTCAGATTTGTTCTTTATTAGTTGTAAGTGATCTTGTGCTGGTCCTTATTTGAACAACATCCAATCTTTTTAAGACCATATCTCAATTATTTTGAAAATATTTCATATTCCAACCTATTCTCTAGTACTTAACTTACTATTCTTGTGCGACGTCACCCCTCTTCCTAAATTCTTGTTACCTAAAACACAGATATTTTAAAATAGTGCTGAAAATTAGAGCAGATTGTTGTGGTAACCTGCCATTCTTTTTGATAATCCCTGCCTGAATGTACCTTATAATCCTTGTCTTTCCTGCCGGTTTGCATCCATTCTTTCTGAAAACACGAATTCCTAAAATTGTTTATGAATTGTCATGTGAAACAATGTCAAAAGCCTTACTAATGTCAAGATATTTGACATCCACTGTTCTTCCAGGATTCACAATGCATGTTAGCTTGTCACAGAAACAACTAAGATGGGTTTGAGACTTCCTGATTTTGGCACATCCATGTATGCTCTTACTCATCACCTTGTTCTCTTGTAGGAGTTTACTGAATTGTTTGATAACTTACACAAGTATTTTTTCTAGGAGCTGAAGTTCAGCTGTGGGTTTATAAATATCCCAATCCTTCTATTTTTTCCTTTCAATAGATGGGTACCACACTTTTGGCTCTCATGCCACTGTTAAAAACTGCAAAGTCATTACATACAGTTTCTATTTTGTCTTTAATGCCATGAAAGAAATAAACTTGTAGCCAGGACAGATTTAGAATCTGATGCAAAACTACCTCCTTGATAACACTGGAAAATGGGACACAGAAGTTAAAAAAAAGCAAAAGATTTATTCAAGAACAGAGATTTCAGAAATGAGAGGTGTATGGCAAAAGTGTTAATTATTTTCCTTAAAATTACTATATAGAGAGAGTTTGTAGCAAAACATTGTTTCAAAATGGGGTGGCAGCATCTTACACATACATGATGAAATCAGTGCACCTCTGAAAATATTAACTGTAAATGAAAATATTAACACTGTTAGGACAAGATTTTCAAACCTTAAATGTTATTACTGAAAGGCAAAATTTTAGGAATTCATCAGCAGTGCAATATAAAAATATTCTTACATTCAAAATAAGAAACCATGCAGAGTGTGTGTTAGATTTTTAATCACAAAGTCCTGAGTAGTCATGCAAAGTGGACAGAAAATCTAAGAGTTATACAGTTGTGGACATTTATATCTTGCTTCACAGAGGTGAGTGGTGACTGGCCAGGCTCACTGTTGTACAACGTGTGGCAAGCCAGTCAACAACTGCTGTAATCACCAAAATATAGACTGCTGGAGCATGGTACAACGGAAAATTTAGAAAAATAGATAGGAGGATCAAAAGCTTTCTGAATTGTCTGTGGCCTCATGTCTCACAACATTCTTGAAAAGTGAATTGAGATATTCATTTATTCAGAGAACTAATAACTGGATATAATAAAGACTTTTAGAGCAGCTAAAACCCACCATTTAACTCCCAGCCTTAGGATTGTTGTGCTTTATATTAGTGAGTCACTGGATAAAATCCACAAGCCATGTTAGGTAGAAATTTGTGTCCATGATTCGCTATCCCTTTGAGAGAATCCAAACTATTTGTTTACCAACTCATACTACCTCTGACTCAGTGAATTTTAAATTAATGTCTTTTCTTATGGTATTGCAAAGCAGAAATAATGTTTAATCCTTTTATCATAGCTGTAGGACAGGACTACACTTTGAATATTCTTGGCAGGAAAGTGTGAGTTTGTTGTTTCTTGGGAAGATGAGCTAGCCACAGCCATCTATGAGAGGCTGATGCCACACACACGATTTTTTTAGTTGAAAACACTGGCTGCAATTTCGTCCATGTTTACTACTTGCACTCAGAGAATGTTCAACAGGTCAGTTCCCTCAAGAAACCTGAGGCAAGAAACCCTAGTATGTGGATCTAACTCTGATCAAGTTCAGGTGTGAGGTAAATGGCTGTGCTGTGCACAGAGGAGCAATTCTGAGTATTGATATGGGGAACTTGAGGCTGATGGCAGGTCTTTTCCTGATTTGCAGTTGGTGTTTACCATTGCAATAAAGTTTTAAAAGTCATATTGTGTTTAACCTTTAGTGAAAATAATCTACCTTTCACTTACATTCTTCTACATATAAACTGTTTAACATTGTCTGCAATCAACAGAGTTCACTAATTTTGATGTAAGACTGATATTCCACTAACAAATTCATTTAGGCCAGCTGTATTTCTGTGATCAGCAACTGGAATACTCAGGGCATGTATGTCCAGGTGCTGACAACTGGAAAGATTGGGACCCAGGGTCAGCTACAGGTTGACAGAGACTGAAATGTTACTGTTCATGGCTCAAACATTGTTATGAAGGAGTTTTGTCCATTATGGCAAAAGTGTATAAGGAAGCTGCAACCACCAAAGCCCACCCCTCCCTGAAGATGCCTCCTGACTGAAATTTTGGATTAAGAATTAAGCTACTTAAGGGAACTTGAGATAAGATAAAAGTGATACTATTCAATCATCTCAGGTCTAGGGAGAAGGAAACAAGGCTGAGGGAGAAGAATACATCCACAAAAAGCCAAACCCAGTAGCTGTCCTGAAAGTCATCCCTGGCTGGGTTTGGGGTGGAGGAGGCCATAGACCAGAGGCCCGTCTGCTAAGATCACCTTTGCATGCACTCCCCCACAACCTAGGGGAGAGGAGGGTTTTGGGTGTGTGGCGTAACCTCTGGTCAGATGGAGTGAACACCCATCCTCCCTTACATAAACTGACTCAGCTGTAAAGCCCCCCACCGTGGGAAGGCCACATTCCAGGATATTCATGTGAGGGGCAGCTGGGGAGGTGTCATAACCTATCAGATACCCCCAGAGTGCTCCCCAGAATCATTCCTGGGGCCTTGCACCACAGGACTGCACACGATGCAAAGGGAGGCAACAGATCCAGAATCTGTCACAAGAGATTGTGTAAAACTGCTCCCGCACCCCAAGGGGAGGTTCCTGGGCATTCCCAACTTGGCCAAGTGTATATTAATTCACTGGACTCTATTTGTTGCAGGGGACCCTCACCACCAAGAAGATCTGATGTAGAGGGTCAATAGGATGCTGTCAGGACCGCAGAGTGGTGAGACTTTCTACCTAATCCATCTCTGTCACTACTTTTGACTTCCCCCATCTCTTTTCTATGTCTTTCACACACACACTCTCTCTCTTTCACATTTACTATTAAATAAAATTCATACTATTTGCTTTGGCAAATAGTCTTGTTTGCATCTTAATTCAGGCAGAGGCATCACTCTAGAAATTTTAATAACCAGATCTCAACACTGGGCAGGCCAAGAAAATGCAGCTGCTGGAGGGACCCACATTGTACATATGGATATATATTTCTCATCACTAGCCCTCCATCCTGTCCAGTCAGAGAGGGAAGGAGGGTGTTGTGTTCATGTGGGTTCTCTGTGGATATATATGTGTATATATACGTATGTGGATAGGTATGTATGATTGTATATGTAGGATATAGATGAGCTCTGTGTGTGTATGCACCTGCTTGTAACTCATCTTCAGCCCTGCCACTGTTTGGACATAAGAGCAGCATTGTAATGAAATCGTTTTGTTTATTGCCTGTATGTTTAAATTGTTTTTCTTTTTAATAGGCCAGTTAATTGTGGTTACATTGATCGCTTAACCATTTTGTCCCCTAAGGCAAAGAAAGTAAGTAACAAAAAGAATTGTGCTTCAACTCTGGATTTGCATTAAGGGAGTAGTTAAAATTTATTTTGTTTCTTACTTTTTCAGACCAGTAAATTTTGGAATGAAGAATTATTTGGCACCCAGCAAAAACTTTTCTTCTGGTCCTTTTAAGCCCATCCTAAAGACCATCTGTGCCTTTGTAACACAAAGAGGGAGAGAAAGAGTCCTTCACTTAGCTCATTTTTCCGCTGCATAAGTCAGTTTGACTTGTAATGATACTGTTATTGAATAAGAAAACCAATCTTTGAATTGTGCTGATGAGAAATTGTATTTTGCTGAATTTCCCACATGATTTTTTTTCCCTAGGTTATGCAGAACTAATAGAATTTAAGTAAAAGTCAATTGTTTTCCAGTTTATTTCAATTATTTTGGAATATATATTTTTGTTGAAAAAAAAAAAAACCTGTATCATTGGATATAATTTTTTTTTCCAGTAGATGAATGAAAATTCTTAATGGTATATGAGACTGCAACTCAAATATTACAAGTCATTATGTTCATTCATACGTCTGGTTTAACTTGTATGTGCAATGATCACAATAGATTACATGGGGAGAGAAGAGACTGTATGGAATCCTCTGAACAAACTCAGATCACAAAGATGTCACAATCTGAGAGCCCAAGAGAGCCAGAGCTGTAGGAAGGACTCAAGGAATAATGTATTATTACAGTAGCAAGTGCATTCAAATGTAATTGGTGTTTGGTACATGCCTTCACAAAGCTGCATGAACAAAGGCTGATAATGTCCCAGTAGCCTGAAGGAACCAAGAACTTCCCTGAAAGGAAGTTCTTAAAGCCATCCCACATGTTTCATGTATCCTTCTGAAAACTGTGGGTAGATTTCAGCTATTTTGCATGTTAGTTTAATCATATAGGAGTATCAATATATTCTGATTTTTCAGGATAATTTCCTATATAATTATCCTTCCTTGGTTCAAAAATCTAATATTTTTCTTCTATCCTCTATACATGTACCTAATTTACTTTTTTTTACTAATCTGAGCAGTTCATGATCTCACAGCTAATTGTTCATAAGCAAACCTTAATTGCCTCATTTTTCAAGCCATTGCTCAGCATTGCACTTAAAAAAAGAGATACCAGCTGATATCCATCTTCTGTATTTTGTTCAGTTTCCCTCTCTAAAAAGAAAATGTTAACTCTGTTACACATTTGATTTTATACAAATCTGAACAGGCATGTTTGCAAAAAACCTGTAAGCACTTGAATGTTTTTGTTACATATTGAAAAAAAGTTTCTCAATAAACACCACTACCTTTCTACTGTCTGATTTCAATGGATATGTCAAGCATTGTTACACAATACAACAATAAATTAATTTTCTGTTCTTCATGTCAATAGATTGTGTAAGTCATCTACAAATAAAATACAGTAAATCTGGTTCAAAACAAGTTTATTGTATTCATATGTATTTAAAGGAATCAAGCAGACAATGGGGTTTTGACTTATTCTCCCAGAATTCTGAGACAAGGCTCTCTGCAACTTCTCAAGGAGTTTGTGTATCTCTTTGCACTGGATGTGTGTGGTGAGGTGCTGGCCAGGGGCCTGCAGGGCAGGGTAGTCACTGTGAGGAGAGGCTGGTGCTGCCTGGAGTGAGTGTGGATGGCTCCAGCCAGCTCCAGCCAACACACACAGGGCACACACAGCAGAGCCTCTTGGCCACTGGGACAGCTCCTCTCTGATACTGTATTTGAGAAAGGGCAGAACACCAGAGAGGGGAGGAAGGAATTAAAGTAGTGCAAAAGAGCAGAAGAAACACTCAAGTCAGACAAGGGGAATGAGGAGGTGCTCCATGGCAAAGCGGTGATTCCCTTCCACTGAAGGAAACTCTGCTCTAGAGAAGGTTCTCTTCAAGCATTGCAGACACTGGAAGAGCTCACACTGAAGCAGAGGAAAGGTGTGATATGGGAATGTCAGAGAAAAACAGCTAAAGATAGACCACAGGGTGCCCTTCCTCATTTTTTACTTGCTGAATGGACTAAGGGTAACCTGCAGAGATAAAGAGAGGGATTAGAAATAAGGAGTGAAGTTAAACTGGCAATGTGACCTTGTGCATGGCCTTATTGGACCCCATGAGGTTTCCATGGGCCCACTTCTGGAGTTAGTCTAGGTCCTTCTGGATGGCTTCCTGTCCTTTGGGTATATCAATTACACCACTCAACTTGGTGATGTAAATCCATGTGTGGATTTAATAGGAAAGGGGGAATGTCTGTCTTAGTGTGTTTGTGAAGGCTGGCACAGTGTTTACACCTGAGTTTTGTAGAATTGGTTAGTTTTTTTAGATATTAATATTTTGTTCAATTTAAATTCATATTTTATTACAATTAAAATTTAAAAAATCATATTATTGTAATGTACTTTCTAACATTATTGAATGATGTATATTTTTTTACTTCAGAGACTGGGGAAATAATGTGAACTCCTTTCCCTTCTTCTCCTCCTCCCTCCCAATCACCCTTAGCTACTGTAGAGTTCTCCAGGGAGTCACTCCTACATCTAAAATAGTTCAACCCCTTCCCTGAAAAAGAAAGAATAGGATAATTGTCATCCTAGAAACCTTTTCTATTTGCAGATGGGCTAGATTTGCCCTTACACAAGTTTTTCATCCTTGATGTCAATGTAGTTAATCATTCTCCTACCCACTATTGCAAGACCCAAGCTATTTTTGATGGGTTGTACTTCCTACTTCTTAGTAGTAACTATTCAAAAATAATGTTCCTTCAAGTACTTAGGATTGCTAGCAGTAAGTGGAAGATTCAAGAACAGGACTTGTCTTAGCCAATAATGTGAAACAATGTCTTTTCTTCTTCTCCTACTTTTTATTTTGACAAACATATAGTTTAGGATATTTACATGTTACTCAATGGTAATTAGCAGGCAGTTACTTCCTGTGCTTGAGAGCTGAACTAAAGGTCTTTGGAATAAATAGAAATGGCACAATTAATGTCAATGGATAGAGAATCATTGCATAGGGTAGAGGAAAAAGACAAGCCTGACAAACGTACTAAAATTTAAAGAAATAGAGTTTGGTTGCCACGCTTTGTGTAGCTGGCAGAATTAATTCCACTGCTGTCAGTTTGGCACTTTGTAGTGGTGTTTTGTTCACTTCTAAAAAGGAAAAAAAGAAAATATATTTTAATGAGTGTCTGCTATACTGGTAAATTAGACATAGTAATCTGATCATAGAATTTGTATTATTTTGCTAATGGTCATCATTTATGTTCTGTTACTCATCTTTCTGCATGTTGCTTCTATAAGTATTTTTGACATTCATCCAGGAGGAAAGTGTTCTGGAAATTCTTCTAAAACCAAATAAAGGTTTAATTTCCATTAAAGGGAATTAAATACAGGTTGGAAAAACCCCTCACCATGCCAACAAAACACTCGAGCCCCTTCCAGCAGAACATGTATGTATTATGCATCTGAAAAAGGAATAAGGAACATTACTGAAGGACTCACACAGAAGGTCTCTTACAGCAAGAAAAGGAAGCATGTGCTGGAATAAATTTCTGCATAAACTGTAACAATAAATTGAGGTTGGATGTTTAAAAGAGTAGGAAGAAACCTAACAGTTACAGGATATTCAGAGAGTAAAAGATGTGTTTTATTCAAACAACATTTTTTTTTCAAAATTTAAAGATTTTTGAAAACCTTTAGAGGAAATAGAGAAATGGATGGTACACATTTACCATGAAATTTGTAGTACCATAGTACTGAATCAGCTATCTCAATACATCCCTTATCAAGCTGGCTGGTGCAAACTTACCGGGGCTGGGCATCTGTAGGCCCATGGGCACCATCATGGTCTGCAGAGTCACTGTCAAGCACCTGTTCCAAACAGATGGGACTCTCTGTGTTAGCCATCTACATCCTGATGCCATCTCCTCATATGCCAGTTCTGCTGCAAAGTAAGTAGTTCTTTCCTGCTTCCAAAGCTCCACCAAAATGTGATTCTGAAGATTATTATTTTTAATACTCTCAGGGACATGACAACAGTGAAGTAAAGATAAGACCAGAATAGTCAAAAGATATCTAAACAACCACAGATAACTCTTAGAGAAGCTCAGGAAGTACATTGTCTTTTGGAAAAGCAATAAAAGTTTCCACTCAAAATCTAATCCCAAAACATCTACATTACTTAAAGTTTTATTCAGACCTTCCAAGATCTTTGGGTCTTTGCAGAGTCCTTCCTTCTACTCTCTTTTCGTTTTACAAGTGTCACTGCAAAGGCTTTTCTTTTGTGACATTCTGGATTTCTCAGTCAAGTAATTATTGACAGACTTGAAAGACTTGAAGTCTTTCAGCTGGTGTTCTTTCTGTTACTTCCACATAATCTTCCCTGAGAAAACCCTGTTTCTGCTTCCAGCTTAGTCATTGAGATAAGGGGCTGCAATTTCAAAAGTAACAACAATGTTTTGTTATTAGCTCTCTTCTAATAATCTCTCCAAACCCAGAGAAAATAGCAAACAGAAAAACAGCCTCAGTGGAAATCCTTTTATTCCCCAATGAAAACATTTGGTATACAGAATGCACACAATGAAAAAGGAAAGATAGTATGCATATATCAGAATCTATTGTGTAATCTACTAAAAACTCATTAGAATATAAATTCTAAGTTCTTCCATAAAAATTTCCCAATGCTAAATATGGAAAATATAGATAGCAAATATTCTGTCACTCTTGACACACTAAGAAAACCAATACATAAATCACAGAGGAAAAAACTTTTAAGTTTGATCACATTTCTTAGCAGAAGGTAATACAAACTGACTTCATACTTCACGTGTCATATCTATGGCATTTCTAAAATCTTGAATAAATTATTTTAATTTTAAGTAGTGTCATGATTTTGTAAGCATATAAACCAGCCATAAATTTTGACAGACACAAAATCAGCAATGCTAGAAGTCCTTTTAGAAAAAGCAGTCCTGAGTGTAGTAGAATGATTATTTTTTTCAGCATTTCAAACAGAAAAATTATTTAACGCCAAGGTAGTCCCATGAGATGCAGAATGAGTGACAGCTGATTTCCTACACACTATGTTTAGGTCTCCTTAATAAGTCCCATGGTGCCATACTGGGCTAGCTGTGTCTTTTATTTTTTACTGTTCCTGTGTCAGGATGTATTACTGGTACCTCAGAGAATATGTGTTGATTTTCTTGGAATTATTCAGTGGGCTGAAATCATACCTGCTTTTCCTTATTTTGGTCTCCATCTTCTACTTACCTTGAAATTTCCATAAAATGTGTCAAAATCTTTTGTCTCTGAGATTTCTACCTCTTGATTTGCTTAGAAATTGCACAATTAAATTATATAGGGCGATACAGAGTCAGAGCAACCCAATATACTTAATTTTCTTAATAAACCAGGCATCAAGACTCCACAGCTGGCTCTTTCTCAAAACACTTCCTCACATTGCAGGGTTCTGAATTTCAGTTTATTCAGAATAAGGACCAAAAAAAGAGACCAAGAACAACTTGTTGTTTGAGGACTGTGGCAAATAGTGCTGCTCTTTTGTACTTTTTTGTTGGTCAGAAAATTTTACTTTTTTAAAATCCACCCATTCCCTCCACTGTGGTACCATTTCAGTTAATTTACCTGGAAAGCCACCAGATATCCCAGAACCAACTGGTTTTTAGTAGGATGACCTGGCATTTCTGATGGCTATATTAGAAAAAACCACCTTCTTTCAAAGATACACAATCACTGTTTTCAATTTCCTTCTAAGTGTATCTTAAGAGAATAGGAACTCAGCTCAGTTTAGTGCTATCACAAGTTCTGTGCATTCTATCTTGTGCAATATCAAGGCAAAGTACTTCAGTAAAAGTTCAAATGTTGGAAAAATGAAAAACTTGCCAGAATTGGCAAATTAGTTTTCAAAGCAAAATTTGGGAATAGCCTTGAAAAAAAAAGAGCAGTGGTGTGTGGCTCATGTAGTATGAAACAAAAGCAAAAGTTGACCTCAAATGATCGCAAATTGCAAAAATGAAACTGGAAAGGGCAGAATTTTAAGGTAAATGTTTGGAATGCAGAGCTTGCACATCCATTTTTCTAAGCAGGATTTTAACGTTCATATGCTCTTTTCTTTATATCTTTCCAATACTGAGCACCTTTGAAAATGCAGCTGATTCTGTGCTCTGCAGATTAGCATATTTTGTATTAAGAAACCTACTTACAGTCTTTTTAGGCCTTTCTCTCTAATTCATGTTCATCTCTGTCATACAGCTTTGAGGACAGAATGGCAGAAAGACAGCTAATGCTACGTGTCTTTTCTCTTTTTTCTTTCAGTGTTTGAAAGAAAGAATTCTTGGTTCCTCATTTAGGTACTCGCTTCCCATTTCTCCATCTGTTTTCAGGAAATATTGTATGGTCTTGTAATCTTTATAATCTTCAGAATAATGAGGATTTAAAGGATTGTTCTACATTTAAAGTCTAGATAACATGATCTTATTTTTGTTTCTGGCAAAAAAGAAACAAAGATTAAAAATGAATGAAGATTTTATCTGAGTAGTCCTTTAATCTTCTCTTTATAAAGAAGAAGGAAAAAAAAAGCTTAACTACTTCTTTCTCCTTTTTCTTATCCCAGGAAGAAAAATTGACTACAAAATCCTACCATTCACAAGGCACTTTCACGTATTTAAGAAGCCTAAAAGGACAATCTGTAAAATGTTCTTTTCTGGCAATGTATAATCTTAAAGGTTAAAACTATTTATTTATTTATTTATTTTGGAAAGATGATGTTTACTTTCTACTCTTGTCAGATGGAGTAAACATAGACTGGGATTGACACACTAGGCTTTCTTAACTGCCCCTCAATACAATTGCATTCCTATAATCTCTTGATGATACAGAAAATCATGATCCATATCATCACACTTTCTAGCATAAATTCTGCACAAAGTTTTCCTTGAGTTGAGATTTGTATGAATAGGAGAACACTATGGTTCCCATACCTGCATTATCTCACTAAATGCTCTTTGAGCCTTGTCCCTGTGATATCTGAGTGTACAAGCATGAGGATGTCATTGTATTAAATATCTATTCAAAAATTTCAATAACTGAACCTTAGGATGGGGTAAAAATTCTGTTTTTCAGCATCTAAGGCTTGATGATGCTGATCTGAAATTGCATTTTTTAACTTCCTAGGGTATACCTCTTCATCTCAATTCACACGCTCAGAGATTGCTCCATGAGCCAAGCTTGGTAAGAGAGCATAATGAGGACATTATGTCACTTTAACTATGTACTATTAAAACAATAAGTCGTTACTTCTGAGAGAATCACACATATTTTATGCTGGATGAGTTATCAGACTTAGAAAAAACTTTTTTTTCTACTTTCTGACTGTTGGAGTTATATAGGTTATATGGAGTTATATATTTTATATATTTTAAGAGTAAAATGTTATCTTAGCTAATCTTTGCTCACAATTCTCCAATGGTCATGACAACATAGTTTCACTTTTTTAGCAGTCTTGAACTAAATCAATGTCAGGAGCTGTAACAAGTGTCAAAAAAGAATTAATTTTGCACTGATATATAATCAATTTTGCTATGAAATCAAGTTGGTGCAACCAGGCAGTTTTTGGGGGCCGTAAACCAACAGCATTGACACAGTAAGCACTGCATTGTTTTTCCATGTATATAAAAGAAAATTTTATTATAGTTTATGATCATTAAGGAAATTTCTTATGGGAAATCATGGAAAATCATAATCATAATTTCTATATGCAATAGAAAAATACTTTTATTTCTGGATATTTTTGTTTCACTGAATTGTGAAGCACTTTTGATTTTGGTAAAGGACAATCTATAAATTCACTAAATAATTGGTTTTAAAGAATTAACATTTGTTGCAGTCTTAAATTATTTTTTCTTCTTACCATCATAGCAATAATTTAGGATTTAAGGAAGTTAGTATGTAAATTAAATAAAATTTAAAATCTTTACATTTAGTATAATATTGTTATGCTCTATTATAGCAGCAGACATGGATAAAAGAAGCAAAGAACATTTATTTCATGTGCCATTATCTAATTTGATCCAATGAAATCTGATCTAAACTATTCACAATTACGGACTCTGGATAACTTAACACAGGACCACCACTTGATAGACTCCTTCATTGCAGAATACTTTCCTTCTTGATAGATCCAAATGCTGTATTTGTAACTCTGTTTTTTCAATTGGAATGTGTATTTGTTCAATTAAGTGAAAAAATATATGCAAAGAATAAAAAATAAATACAAAATGGATGGTGCACATGAAGGACACTACTATAGCAGTTTCCTCTCCAAGTCCCTATTAAAACTGAGCATTCCACGAAGTCTAAAATAAAAGAATAGCTGCTCACATGTATTTGGCCTTAAGAGGAATCTGCAAACGCAGATGATCAAAATCACATAAAATATGTAATAGTCTTAATGAATAAGATGTTTAATGAACCAGGAGGTACTAAAGATGAAATTCATCACATTGACATCAGCTTTAGGGTACCACCTCTAGAGTTCCATTAGCTCTATAAGAAAGAAATTAATGATATGGATTAATATATAAAGAAAGTAAATTGAACTCTTACTCATAAACACTTGCACCATTTGTTCTAATAACTTGCTTCTGCAATTAGAAAAGCCAATTCATAGAATTTTATACATGCAAAAGCTCTGAATGAGACTTGTGAACGGGTATGTTTTCCTTTGAAAATAATTGAAGTGGAAATTTATATTTAAATGTACCTGAAAGACATGTTTTCTGCAATTCATGCTAGTTCAACTCCTCTATATAGTATTACCTGCATAACCTGCATTTAAACTGACTAAGATGTTGCCTTTTGAATTTTGCTAGAGCTTCACTTATGAGAAAGCAAATATCAGAGAGCTACAGGAAATGTACAGAAAAGTATGTGTTTCTCATACTAATACAAACCAATCTTGTTACAGTGGAATAATCATGTTTTACTGCTGTAGGTTTTCTTCTTACGTCTTTCAAAAAACATTATTTAAATACAGTTTCAGAAGTTTAGTATTAATAAACAACTTTTATTTCACTTTTACCTTGTGGCTTAACAATTTTTGGAGAGGAAGCTGAGATAACTTTTAATATAATGATTGCAAAAATTCTTCCGAATTATGAAGGATATTGTAATGCATTGAAGAGTTGATACAGAGGACCTCTGATTTAAAATCACTGATTAGATCCTCTGGTAAAATTGAATTATCAGCTTAAATGCACTTTGAATTCAGATTCTCCTTAGTACATCTATATTTTATGTGTGGAATGATACTGATCTTTTCAAGTTTAGTTCACCTAAAAGGCATGGTCTAGCCTAAGGTAGCTGGACACAGATCTTACACTTATAGAAAAGAGAAAAGCGCCCCAGCAGATAATTAATTCTGTCTTAAAACAGAGCATTAAGGTAAGAGAAATGACAGTGTGATCTATAGGTGTGCCCCAGGGGATATTCTGTAATGAGACTAATAACCCAGCAGATCTCACAGTACTTCATGATGAACTAGAGACTCCTCTAGAAAATGATTCAGAGCATCCAAGTTAGGCTGCAGAAGAGCCTCTGCCTTTCCATTGGCTTCAGAGATATTAAAGAGCCAAAAATGGACCCTTGACAAATCCTCTCCTTTTCCACTGGTTTTATAAGATTGCCTCAGTGACCAACTATTAATAGAAATTCTATTTTTTTTGAAAGCTAAAATTAGGAGGCATGAGTCCTGACCACAGTTCCCCCTTACAGAAGGTTTACATTCCAGCTGTTGCTCTTTCCTATGTATAAGCATCACAGAATTCAACCCAAATTATATTATTATTAAATTATATCTTATATTTAATTTTAAATTCTGCCTAACTTGCTAAAGCAGAAGAATCCAGAAATTCAGCTTTCTGTTTCTTGGGTGGATAAGTGGCACCCCTGCAAATGCATGGAAGTCTAATTTTGCAAACTGGTAACACCATGGCATGAAAAATGACAGCTCAAATGAAATTATAGGAAAATTATCTCTAGAAAGAAAAAGAAGCATCACTCTCTCTTCCCTCCATTGGTCTAAGCATCAGAATCTTGTGATATCCCTTCAGCTGCATCCTATATCCATCACATCATTGTTCTTTCTGCTTCTTTGAACTTTCCAACATGAAGTAAGTTGAAGAACACCTTGGCAATTTTAGGGGTTGCAAAAGAAATTGCCATTATAACAGCGTGTGATAACATCACCCTCTGAGTTTTCATTTCTAATGTTGTGGAAAAGAAATAAAACAATGTTATAAATTACTACAAAGTAATGAATGGCAAAGGAGAGGAAAATAATGATCAATAGAAGACAGAGTCATGTAAAATACTCCTTAAGACCTACCTTTCAAAAACTCATAATCACTTGAAGGGTAAAGTGGTTTTTACTCCAACTGGCAGAGTTCACCTGGTACTGAGATTCTTCTTTGGCTGATGGAAAAATAGGAATAGATGTCAGTAATTCTATAAATGTGAATACAAGGACATCTTGATTCAAGTAAAAAATAAAACCATAAACTGAAGGAGATTTAACTGCTAGTTATATTAATATACATTAATATGACTGCTACACTCTTTGTGTTATGGCTTTTTAATCTCAACTCCTTTGTTGTATTCCCATTTCAGAACAAAAAAAAATGAACCAAAATCAATATCACAGCTGCCTTTACATCTTTCATAGGTTTCATATTTATACTGTATTAAGAAATCAAGGAGAAGGAGTAGGACTTATCCTAATATAACTTAATGAAATCAATGTATTCACTTAATTGTATTTTTATGACTTTTTTTGAGTGCTTTTCAAATAACTGATTTTATATCCTGTTGCTCTTTTCTGTTTTTATGCTCTATAATATATTCTCATAATTTTCTCTTTAGAAGTTCTGCACTATATGATTTTTTTTTGTTTGTATTAACTCAGCAGGTGGGTCTCCAAACTATGCATATACAAAACTGGTGTAACACTTAAAGCACAGCTGGATATGGTCCCTTTTCACTGCTTCATGATACAGTTGCACTGTACATGACTGAGACAATAATCCCTTCTTTTTATTGTTTTTTTAAATGAGGAAAGCAGGAGAAAATGCACTGCAGGACAGCATTGTTGAAAACAATTAAACAAGTGAGCTATGATTAGTAAATGTGACTACATATAGCTTTTTTCTTTGAGGAGTTAAATTGCACTGTGATGTGTCCCAGCAGAGCAGCTGCCTCCTGTGTAGGAGGAGGTCTCCAGAAATATGTGTGCATAGAAACAGTAATTTATTTGTGCAGAAATAATACATGAAACATTTCAGTTTTAGCTTCATTAGAGAGCACAAAATTCTGAATCCTGTCACAAAGACAGGTCTTGTATTCTTTGGTACTCAGGAATTGTTTTGAGTCTGTGATTTTAAAAATGGCCTGAATGCCAGTTGATGTTATTAGCAGATTGTGGCCTTCTATACATCCTTCTCTCTATTTCTTCTCATCCCTGGCTCCAGACTTTGTAAAGTGAAGCAACTCAACTACACAGTTTCTATACTTTCTTTCTCCAAGCAAAACTAACAAATGTTTTATATGACATGCATTTTGATATCCATGTTTTCATAGCAGTAAATAAATAATTTAAAAATTGAGCAAAACCCTCAATTCTGTTACCTCAGAATGGCCTTGAAATGTTGCTAAAAGACAGTATAAAGTACAATTATTAAAACTCTTTGATTTCATGATACTTGGACCATTTATACTATAGTAGTTGGTAGCTGACAGATCTTCCCAGAAAAAACATTATAAACTTGATTATCTTCACTTGTAAAAGGTGAAATATTTTCAATAACTGTATAATGTGGTCATCAGGTGTTAGATTATAATGAGAGAGAAGAGTAGTGTAATGTCATTCATTCATATTTGTGGAAATCAAGCTTTGCTGCAGACATGTAGTTCCTTTGCACAGAGACAGCAAGGTCCAAAAACTGGGGCAGCTAACTGCAGTAACATTTTCTTCAGTTTTTTTCAGTAACATTTTTCTATCACTTTCTCTTGAGTCTGGAAACTCTGTGGTTTTTATACTCATGCTCTATTCTAGGGCACAGAATTATGACTTTGCATAGACTGGTGTTAATATTATTAATCTTAGAATATTTGGTGTTTTATAGATTCTTAGATTCCAAGAGAGAACATCCTATCCAGCTCTTTTTTTTTTTTTTTTTCTGTTTATTAGAGGAAACAGAACTTACTTAAAGGCATGAATTAAGCAGTAACTTGAATTGCAGGCAATCATGCTTTTTTGAGAACATTCTATTTAACAAATGTTTCCATAGAGAAAAACTTCACACATTTTAAATTTAAAATGCAAGTATTGTTTTGTTGGTGGTAGAAATCCTGTCCTCATGTTTCTTTTTGTATGTGTTTCCCCAGTTCTTATCTATGCCGATATACTTTGTTCATATGATTCGTAATGGTCATAAAAGCAACTCAATCATCTTCAAATTTTATTTTTTATTTTGGCTTCCTAGAATTATTAAGAAAGTGACATATTAGCAGAACCTAAAGGGTTACCTGGCCTGAGAGTGTGTGGACATCATGACTATGGGTTTGAAGGATTCAGTAATACACAAGAAGACAGAGACTTTATTTTCTCAATTTCTCTACATTTCTACAGGATAACACAAATACCACAAAAATTCCTTTTAGGAAGTAAATTGCCACAAATTCACCACTAGTAAATATATTTACAGTTTATAAGAACAACATATATGATCTATCATATCTAATAGATTATAGTCTATTTAATCTATATCAATAAGTATAGCTTATTGGCAATCAGCTATTAACAATTACTATCCTCAATCAGTAATATAATATCAATCAAACAGTATGGCAGCAATCAATAATAGCAAAAATCAGTAACATCAACAAGTAAGCAGATATATATATATTAGAGATATAAATTTATCTTTAGTGAAACAACTTGTCAACAATGCAGACATGATTGATTGCTTACAGAGATGTGTGATGTGTAGCAAGTGAATTACACAGATTTCAGAAGGATTCAAATGATCCCAAAAGGTGACACAGCCATCCCACAGATAGGGGAAAAAACCAAAACCAAGCTGTTGGAAACATGAAACAGTGAAGAAAATGCAAAGCTCAGAATGTGATAGGGTCTACCGTGCAAACATGAAAAACAGATGGAGGTCTTGTGGTTGCTGCTGCTATGGCATCGTGGAGAAACCTGGAGTGAGGTGTCTTTTCTTCTAATTCTTGGTTTTGTACAAATCAAGCACACCTCCTATGAAGAAACATTCAATACAATGCAACTACACAGAATGGAAGGTTTGACCACACATCCGTCCGCAGCCAAACACACTATAGTGGTTAATGAGATATAAAATGTACTCCAATCTCATACCTAACTGGATGATGAGAACTTGACACAAAAAGTCATAGGCAGAGATCAATGGGTTTGTCATCCTCCCCTTGCCCAAAAAGGGCAAGGTAAGTCTTCCATCCTTGGCTATGCTGAGTGTTGACTCAGGAAACTAAAACTGTGATTGCAGTCATATTATTAATGCTATATACTCTGCAGTTACTGCATTTGTCACCTGCAATCCAAAAGATCCATGTATGCTGCATTCAATAAACAGGGCTATTCATGAACCTGACCAGCTCTTCTGAATGCAACATGACCTAGAGTTAATAGACTATTCATGCATCCAGATTTTAGCCTTTAGTTATGCTTTTGCAACACAAACCAAGCACAAGAAGGAGAGAAACAGAAAAACAGCAAGATCTCACTTCACAGATTATCTGTGTCACAGAGTCTGGAGTCAGCCATGGAGGCTCTGTGACAGTCCAAGGTCTAGGGGAAAATTTGTGCTGAGCGTTCATATTTATGAAATTAAAACTATGTACAGCACAGTAAACTCTTAGAGAGAGAGGCTCTATTTAGGATAAAACTCAAATCCTTTATATATCAAAGACATATGAGGGTATAGAACATCACAACTTCAGGCAGGTAATAGATGGTGTAATTCTGATTTTTCATCTTTAACTTCCAAGAGATGATGGTTTTTTTGGTACTTGTTTCAGTCCAATTTTTTTTCCAGACTGCTCTCACTTTTACCAATGGTAAGTGACCATTACACTTTCTTGGGTTTGAACTTATCAATCATATCTCAGCATGTCTCCAGTTTCTAGGAGCCCCAGCTGTACTGCAAAGAGGTCAGCTGCACTTTTCAAGGATTTTTCTTGTGGGAAGGCCTAGTTCCCAAGTTTGCAGGTCCCAGGCTGGCCTGAAATTTCTGTCAGTGGTTTTCATCAGACAATTTCTTCTGTTCAGTACAACATTCAGCCTTTATAATCAGGCCACATTTATGGCTGCTCATATCACATGGTCACAAATGATCAATTTAAAATATGATCTTTCTGATTATCTTTTCAGCAGAAAGTTGGCACAGACTAATCAACTTCCTGTTCTGTTGTGGTCTAACATAGATGTGGCCTTTAGGGACTCCATGATCTTTTTTATCCTTAGCAGTTCTACAAATCTATGTTTCTATTTTTGTCTTGTGGAAGGGCACACAAAACAAAAAGATAAGCACTTTCCCCTGTAAGATTGCTGTAGTCTTCTTGATGACGCTGAACAAGCTGTCTTGGAGCAGTAAAACTTATAGAATTAGATATCCATGACACTTCTTACAAGGTCTCAGTACACCTCACATTACCTTACTTGTGCTGTTTGTTAGAGTAGGATTCCTCTTGTCTTAATTTAGCCATATGAGTTTCTAAACTGAAATAAGAAGGGTGGCTCCTGTATCAAATGAGAGATGGAAACAAATCTGGAGAGTGACTTGGCCCATGTATAATCATTGCCTAAATTGAATAACTGGAATTCCTTTCTGGTTATGTGTGTCCTTCCATTGAATCTAGATTAAAAGTAGTGTAATTTTCAATCTGCTAGAATCTCCTGGTTCTGATATAACTTTGGTAAAAAGTATTATATACCTTTTCTACATTCCTGGTCTTGTGTCACCTTACAGGTTGTGTCCTGTGGTTTTTGGTAATCTGAAACTCCCAGTCAAATTCACCTTGTCAAATTAAAGTGCTACTGTCCATTCTTTATCAGCTCTTTTTTTAGCCAACCTTCACTTACTTGGAAAGCTGTCATTCAATTGTTAAAAGATAAATTGAGGTCTCACTGATTTTTTGTTCCCCATGACTATTATGTTTGTGTCTCCTGTCAGATTTTTACTGGGATATGTACCTCTAAATTTGTCTTCTGACTTGTGTGTGATTTCTCAGTAGCAATGCAATCTGGCTGCAACCGATATCAAAAAGTACTGAATTTTCTGCCCCTCTATCAGATGGAACAAGGTTCAGTTTCCATCTGAGCATTTTCTTCAAAACCCATCTAATATGGAGGATATATATCTGAGCTAACATAGAGACCTTAATATCCGTTACAGGAAAAGTACAGAAAATCGAAAAGTGCAAGGAACTTTTTGAAATTCTGGAAGGATAAAAAGCAAAAAAAAAAATCAATTGAAAAATGTAAAAAAATAGGCAACCTGGACAAACAGTTTGAAACATGCAGTAAAAGTACCCTAAGCTTTACTTGAGTATTAAACTATACAGTAGAAGAAGAGTGCACCGAATATGTGCCCTGAGGACAATACATGAAAAAACCGGCTTAAAATTTGAAATTTTACAAACTTTTAGTTCTACCTGTCAATGAGTCCAGATTGGCAGACGTAGTAGAATTAGTGAATATGATACCCTATATTTTCTAAATATGTAATACAATATACTGATTATTATATTAATAATACAATTAATATATAATCGATATTATATATTAATTAAATTATATTATTGTATGTGATTCAATATACTGTTTATTATATATTATATTATCTCTTAAAATCAAATTAGATTGCATTTGATAGATTAAATATGGCTATCAAAATATAGATGACATATATTTGATTTAGATTGTTTTTCTAAGTAATTTTGAGACAACATCTTACACTCAAGTTTACCTCTTGTTAATCATACCTGTAAATCTTGCTCTTATTTATGATTGGCAATTATTGAAAACCAAAATTCATTTTTTGGTGACCATTAAACAGCTTTCTAGCCTAGAGAATAATTGTTTAGGACAAGCTGTGGAGGTAACCTCCAAATGATACTTTTGTTTTGAAGTAATTTAAGAGCTTGAATCCTTTGTGTAGACCATAAATAGCAGTACTAAAAGGGGTTTTTTTTGTGATGTAGCTGTGCAGGGGTCAGCTAGCACATCTATTCATTTCAAATTGCTTCCACTGACACCAGACCTGTCCCTTCATCACCACAGAGGGAGATGAAGAGAAATAATGAATGAACTAAAAATAGAGGAGTGAATCTATTTGAGGATGACCTGATAGAAAGTCATAAAGAAAGGCAGAGGAAACCATCTGGATACTTTCTGAACAGGAACCTAGGGTGACATTTGTCTCTGTTGAAGACATGGAGTCTTTTGACTGTCCTCACTGTCCTTAGAATTTCCCCTTTGCTTTCTCAAGTTTTGAATCCTTTTTCTTCTCCCCACTGCTACCAACTTGATCTTTACTCCTTGACATCCAAATTTTTTTTAAAAATCTAATTGAACAGAAGTATGGCTTTTCCTAAGAAGAAAAGAAACAAGATTTTAGGTCCATTGCAAGGCAAATACATGGTCCCAGTAAAGAACTTAGATAAAAGTTGTGGTGACAAAGCTATCACCCATATTTTGTTCCCCCTGTGTTACTTAGATGGAGGCAATATTGAAGGACAAAAGGATCATGGCTAAGGGGCAGAGAGGTTTGAGTTCAAATGTGATTTATTTTGGAAATTACAAATAAATCTAAAGCAACAAAAGAAGCTTAAGAAGTTGGAATTTGATTTATCCTTCATAGCATTACTTAATCCTACTGAGAGTAAGAAGAAAAGGGAAATTGAATTTTTATTTATGGTATAAAGCATTCCAAAAAGTTATTGAAAAAGGGACAAACCTCCTGCATAATTTCAATTCAGAGTAATTAAATATTGGAGAGGCTCTGATTTCCAACAGGAATTATAACATAACACTTTGAGACTTTATTATGTACAGACTTCTGGCAAGTATGTGAATAAGATATGAAATTGTGAGAAACACCAGAATATGAGGGCAGGGACACCTGTTTCAAATGTCTTTTCATTCCTGTCAGAAATACTTTCTTAATCAGAGTTCATTTTGTTGCTGGTAACATTAAACACTCTTAGGGTGTGTGCATGGCTCAAGTAGTGACTAGAATAAATACTAATGCACTAAGCCCCAAGAAAGTGGTCATGAAATAGCATCTCAAAAGTGTCAGGGACATTGGGCTGAACCCAGCAGCCCAGCAGAGAGAAGGCAGCTGTGACTCCCAGACCTTGGGTCCATGCTCAGCCAAGGGGAGAGATCACCCCCCTCCACCTAGAGCAACCCAGGGTCATGCTAGCATACACTGCCATATGAGCAGAAATAGTGTCTGAGTTCTTGTTAGAGCTGAAATTATGCACTCCTGTAATGTGTCACACTCCAGCAGAAAATAAAAGTCCAGAGAAATGTTGTTAGGGAGGGTGGAATGATGGAAATGAAATTTGAATGTACTGCTGAGGCTTAGTCTGTCTCACAACTTCTTTTTTTAGTGTTCTTTTCAAACATTATTTTTCTAGCTCTGCTTCTGCAATACTGTCTAAAAAAAATTGATGGCAAATCTAGGAATTAAAAGGACAATAATCCTTGATTTTTGAGCACAGAAGGAGAAATCTCTATATGTCTAAAACACAATTAAGTTCCAGAAAAATGTGGGAGGAAGTTCTCCAGTTCAAGGAAGACAAGGAACTGCTGGAGTAGGGTCAGTGAAGGCTGCAGATATGATTAGGGGACTGGAACATCTCTCCTGTGAGGAAAGGCTGAGGGTGCTGGGCCTGTTCAGCCTCATGAGGAGATGAACCAGGGGGAACCTCGTCAATGCACACAAGGTGGTGTCAGGAGGATCGGGCCAAACTCTTTGCAATGGTGCTCAGCATCAGGACAAACAGCAATGGGCACAGCCTGAAACATTGCAAGTTCCATCTGAATATGAGGAAAACCTTACTTTGAGAGTTACACAGAATGGGAAGAGGCTGCCTGGAGTGCTTGTGGAGTTTCCTCTAGACTTACTCAAACCCCACCTCAGGATAATCTTGTGCAATCTGCTCTGGGTGAACCTGTTTTAGCAGGGAGGTTGAACTAGATGATTTCCAGAGGTCTCTTTCAACCTCAGCCATTCCGCTGTTCTGTGAGAGCCTTTAAAACTGCTTGGAAGGCTTTCTAAAGTAATACTTTTAAATGTGCACATAATTTTTGTGGTGACTGGAAGGCTATAAAGCAACTCCAGTGCAAGCAAGTTTTTATTTTCACTACTAATATTTCTCATGTGACACAGGAATAAATTGGGCCCAAAGTGTCGGCTTAAGTGTTTGTGACTATCATGGGAAATTTAAGAAATATAAAGCCTCTCAAACCTTGGAAAAGAAAGCCTGGCTCTTGGGCAATGTATTTGATCTTTAATTTTGCTTCATTCTGCAGCCAGATCAAACTTTCTCCTTTTTTTTTTTTCCTTGGTTATGAATAATTTTTCAACAGAGGCAAGCTGTTACTACTGCCTCCAAAAAACTAAAAAATGAAAAAAAAAAAAGAAAAAAAAAAATCTATTCTCCCTTCCTTTATTCTCTGACATCACAGAAGTGTGGAATCAGTCGTAGGGTTAGTAAAATTTTGACTGTCTGGCTCAGAGCAGAAGATTGTTATTAGCTACTTGGAAATAAAGCAAAAAGTGAGAGCACCCCACCAGCACCCAGACCTTTCAGCTTCTAGAAATTGGTCCCATTGGAAGCATGCACTTGATGTTATAAAATGACCTCTGCTACATGTTCTGAGGGGATGAAAAAGAAAACAAAGCAACTACCCAGGCAGTGTAATTGGAGAAAAAAACTATATATTCTGGTCCAAAATGAGTTAACAAGCCTAATTTTGGACATAAGCAAGGACTGATCTGAGCACAGCCTAAAGTAGAATCATTTTTCCATCCATCTGCACTTCAATATTTTTATTACTTATTTCTCATTTTTAATATTAATTTGTTTCTTTTCCATTTATAATTTCTTTAGTCATGATAATTTTATAGAATTGGTGATATGAAATACTTGAATGCTAGGAGAGTAATTCACACTGTCAGGGTTTGAGGTGAGATTTTGTTCCACTTTTAGAAAGCTGTGGGAAAAGAGCTTCAGATAAACACCAATTCATTGTCAAGTACATAAAAGATCATACCACATGTACACTTTTTAGTCAGAAGACCAACAACATGCTTCCAAAAGAAGTAGAAAGACTGTCAGCTAGAATTTTGGAAAGTATACTGGAAAGCCTGGTTGTAAGTGTACTTTGAGAATCCAAAATTAGCAAAGATGACCTACATGATTTATTTTTTCATCTCGTTTTCTCTGAGATTTGAGTTACTTGTGGGCTATTCATGAAATGCATGAGCACATGAAAGGAAAAGGCTCTAAGGTACAATACATTTTAACACAGATATATTGTCACCATGAAAGAAGACATGCTGTAAATTAACCCATGTGGTGGCCACATTCATCAAATACCTCTACGTGTCCTTCAGTTTGTGCAGATGTTAAAGCTGCTGTTCCTCAGCATGTTGGGAAAATGGCAATGAGGTTATCAAAATGGATATCGAGATTATGCAGATATTCTACCATATGGGTCTGTCAAAATCACATTACAGTTAATGAAAATAATTATATTTGGAAGCGCCTTGAACCTTAACTATTAGAAATCATAACTGCATACAGTTCCCTGCCTTTGTAAGTTCTCATTCAGGAGTCCTCAAGAAACACTTTGACATCAAAAAGAGTTTGTCTGAGTAAAAATTGTCAAGCACTGCAAGGAAGCAAATTATGAATTCTGTATAACTAAAAATCCTAATTTCAGAGTTACATTCATTCCTACTAGGAAGAGTTAGCTTGCCAGATTTCTGTGTTGAAAAAGTTTTAAATGGATCCTTAGTAAACCCAGCCTTCTAAAAACACAGTACAATACAACAAAAGTGAATACTAATAATATCCAAATATCATCAAAAGGAAAACTATCCTTGCCAAATATTAAAACTAATCATATCTTGAACAAAGAAACAACCATGATGAAGTGCAATTACTACAAAGCTATTCTCATTACTTACTACTAAAAGCTGTGCATCTTTTTTTTAACCCACAAATATACTCTCTGATCCAGCAAAACTAGAATACATGGTTTGTTCTTTTTTCTTGTGGATAAAATGTTGATAAACACTGGTAGTCTAACAGCCATATTTTCAGATTTTTACTACGATCATTAATGAGGGAAATTTTTCTTTGACATAAATTTTAAAAAACCAAAACAAGACAATCAGAAGTATGAGAAACAATCCCTTCAGTAGTCAGGGCTCTGTGTTTGGTTTTTTAGTTAATTGTAATAAATATTTGGGAGTTTGTTTAGATTTAAAAGGTGTTTTGTTTTGTTCTGTTCTGTTTTGGTTTTTGTCCCCCAATGTTACATTCTGTTACATTATGCATTTTAAGTGTTAGAGTAAGGATTAATCAGTGAGGCTTTTTTTCTCTGTCTACATGATACAACAAAGAGGAAATTATAGGGCAGTGCTCTCTTTAATTAGTACACACTATTTAAACATATGAGACAGAACCATTTTACTATTGGCATCACTTCTTGGCTTAGGAATTACACAGTCATAATTCTCAGGATGATACTGGTGGGCTTTGGCAGAGCTGTTCAGCACTGAGACCTCCAGACCTTGCAGAGGACACAACCTTGCCATGGATCACCTCATCTTTCATTGTTGGAGCTAATGCATACAAGCAGAGGTCGTAGCCTACATGTGAGATGTATAATTGTTGAGATGAATGAGGCCAATGCAATATCCACAATTCTTCTACGACGCATATGGTTAAAATAAAGAGCAATGCAACAAATAGGCACATAAAGAGCATATTGATAAGATGAGCTCTTTTGGCTCCAGTCAGCAGCAGCATTTATTTTGCTGGTTAGAAATGAGGTATAAAGCAAAGAGTATTAGCCATGTTTTAAAGGTTAAGGGGCATGTGATAAGAAAAAGCCTGTGGTAGATCGTTTGTGATGAATAGCTCAGCACTTTTAAGAATTTAGTGTCTATTTTTCCCATTCCTCAGCCGGGAGCTAAGAAGTGACTCCTAAATCAATATCAAGAGACCATTCAATTACAAAAAAGGTGAGATTAAAAAGTGGACGTGGAGACTTAATCCTGAAGATATGGAGCAGATCAAAAAAGTGGGAAAGGCCCAAAAGGAAGTATTTGACCAATATGCTTGCACATGTAGTACAGCATTCTGAACTCAAGCATCTTTCAAACCTGCAGCAGAGATGCTGAGGAAGTAACAGTGAATACATTTTACAGTGACCGAAAGAAAAAAAATTGGGGCATTCCAATATGGGTGTGGCATGAAAAAATTGTACTGAGAGAATTATTGGATGATGGGCTGTAGGCCAGAGGATTGTGAAGGAAGAAACATATCGCAATATCTTTATCCATGTTTCTAATATCTTTTATGATGGCATTTTTAAAGCATCATATTTGCAACCAAATTATTATCTGTATCATTTCTTACATTTAAAATGAATATATGGATTTTTTTCCTATGTTTGTATCTTTTAATTTGAACCAGTTTGGAAACTTCAACTGGATAAGAAAACGTCGGTATTTCGTCCATGTTATTTTCATACCATTTGCTCTGGTGATGGATTCATAACATAGGGGGTACTTCTTTTCAGTCAAAAACTTGCTGTTTAAAGTCACAGTTTTAACAGAGAAATGGGTTTTTTTGGTGCTTGCAAAGATATATCAATGTCTGTATTGTTGATCTTACTAATAAAAAAATGTTGATACTCAAGCAAATGTATTTTAACACACAGCATTACTTTGATCCTAGTATGCTTGCATGTACAGAACTCTTGCTGCAGCATCCTGTAAACACCAACCCTGGGGATCCCTTTCAATGCAGCATATTCTGTGATTCTGTGATTTCTCTGTATTTAATTCAGATGTGATAGCACTGTGAGTGTTAGAACTGTAAGTTTTCCCTGACAAGATCCTAGACCCAGTGTGAAATATTCTGAAACCTGTAGAGGTTTTAATGCTTTTGCAATTTCCCTGGTTTAAGGATTTTAATCCTACAACAGTGAAAAAGGAACTACAAGCCTGAAAAAAAGGAGAAGATCATAAATATAATACAAATAGATTTTGGATCAGAAAAAAAATTACTAAAAGTAATTTTCAATATATTATTTGCACTGTTTAAATAAATTACCACTTAAAAAGGAAGGTGCTTTAAAAGACATTGGTTTTTGCAAGGAAAATGTATAGTTATTACAAACATAAACAAACATAATAGGGTTATACTGAACTGTAATTTTAAAATGCAAATTATTTTGATAAAAATGGGGTTTTTTTAATAGTATGGGAGAGACATGGAGGAAAATGTCTAATGAAGAGGAATGGATGTGGAGAGCAGGTGTGTCATTTTAGGTAGGTGTTGTCAGAAAATGAAATTATTGCTAATTACCGTTACAATGGTGTCTGACAGTCTAGGTGTAAAAAGATCTATAGTAAAGAAAGATGATTCATGGAGGAAATATTGACTCTCATACTTAGTCACTTTAGATCATAAAACGGAAACAAATATGCAAGGATATTCTTCCTTTCTAGTGAAAACAGTTGAGGAACAGTAAAATGCATTGATGCTAGTCTTACTAAGTTTACCTACAAGTTTTGCTTTCACTGTATCAAGAAATGTGGTGATCTGGGAGAAACGTCTTAATTTAATGAAGGGAATGTAATCATTTAAGCAAAACACACTCTGTCCAAAAATTTATGAATGAAGCTCAGACTCCTGGTAACATCACATGCTACAAGCTGTCATAAATATTTGAACAACTGATTTGCTGAAAGAAGAAATTGTACTATAAATGAAATTGTAGTACAGGAACTGGAAAAAAAAATAAGACCCCAACGTCAGACAATATTTTTTGGGCCTTCTTGTGTTCACTGTTAGAATGTCAACATCAGTGCGCAACTTGGGAGTACAAAAAGACCTTCTCCTAAGGAGTTTGCAGTCTAGATACACAAGGTAGCAAATTATCTATCTCTGCTTTACTGTTAGGAGTTGGAAGCAAAGTAGGTTATGATTCAGACAACCCAAACCCTGAGCCTTAGAAGTATAAAAATATATACCTGAGATTGTGACCACACAGATAATTCTCCAGCTTTGCCTAAAAACAAAGAGTAGTAACATCCATAGTCCAATAATATGAGGTACAGATCATATGACAAAAGCATTCTCATCTGGAAATAGAAGCTACTATGAACATTTATCCCACGTGGCAATCTAGAATTATGTCACTTTTCTACACAAATTTCCCCCAGAGCAGGGTACTCATAAACAGAGTGGTAAAACCATATGGATTCAAGACCAAAGGAAGAGAGAATAAAAGCTGCTATTCACAACCCACCTAGTAATTTGGCAGTGACACCCTAGGAGCTAGGGCTTCCTCACCCTCTTGTGAAGCCAGAGCTGTTGCATCTGAACTGACATGTCCTGTTCTGGAATCACCTCTTCCAGAAAAGGAGTGCTGATTCTTTGCACACCTCCTGAGAAAGCTTTCCTGCTGCCTGGCAGAAATGCAAAAAGCCACATTGCAAACAAAAAGAGACCAGATTTAGCAGACAAAGACTGCCCAAAGCTTCAGATCTTTGTCCCTGTTCCTTTCATGTCTCATTTCTGTTAATGTCTGCACAGTCAAAGGAAGGTACTAATTTAAAAAAAAAAAAAAGCGAAAACCAAATAAACACAAACCTCAAATATGACTTTTGTTTTATACTACAATAATAAACCAAGATCCCCTTTAAACTATAGTTTTCACAAAATCCTGTGGCTTTTCCTGTGAACTTACTGCTTCTTAGCCAACTTTCTCATTGAGAGATTTTTGCTGTTGGACACTAAATGAAGAAGCTTGACTCCAAGGTAGAAGAAAGATCAGAAGGCTTTATTTACAATTCCATCAGCTCTTTTATAACCTGCTGCACTGAGGGGCATATTATTGGTCCATAGGACTGACACCTCTCTGGTTCCATTGGTCAAGCTTAGAGAAACACAAAGGCACAACTACACAGAATTGTCTTGAAAAACAAGAGCAATTGTTTACAAAGATTTGTCCTGAGAAAGAGCCTCCCAAAAATTCTTCCCTTGGGAATGTTAAGCAGCTGCTATCAGGCTAAAATTTCTCAGATTCAGAAAAATCAGGGCCACAAGAGATAATTAAGACAAAGTAATTAAGAAGTATAAGAATATAACTTTTCACCTACAAAAGAAGTTTAAACATCCTGTCATGACCTTTGACAAAACCATCACACGGAAATATTTTCAGGATGGGCACTGTGCTTTTTTTCTATAAATTGGTAGTGCTTGCTAAAAAAAATATTTTCTTTCTTGATTTGAAAAATGCATTTTCTCCAGAGGTCCAAATATAATGGAAAACATGAATTTGGGGGATGTGATTTTTTTGTGCGTGTTGATTCTCAATAACTTTGCCTTGTGATGCTTTGTTTGAGACAATGTGGCTCATAAGCAGAAGGTCATAAGTGATCAAGAGTATTTAATTACATTAAGCTGGACATGCAAAGATAAACTGAAGGTAATGAAAAGAGGTATTAAGTACAGCAATCAAGAGCTGTGATTTGAATTTTCCTTGATTGTGACAGCTGAATGTTTCAAATGAAGCAAGTAAGCACTTTTTCTGATTTGCTAAAAAGCCTGCGAAATCCAGAAAGTCAGTGAACCCTATTCAGGTGACATAAGTCAAGATGAAATCTTCATTTTCTTACTTCTAAGGAATCTTACACAATGTGAACAATTATATTTCACACTTGTCTTAAATGGATCCGAGTATCTCTCAGATTTACATAGATTTAATGCCACTTTTAGTGTTAAATGAAAAAAAATGGTTATTACATTAATTTAAAAATACCCCAGAATTGGTAAATTTCAACATAATCTCCATCGGTAGTCCTTTATGCATGCTTTCAATGAAAGCATATTGATGGAAGGAGAAGGGAGTGGGGAATGGCTCATTTCTGTTCAAGGGCTCAAAAGGAGAGAAATGTTTTAATGCTCATGACTGCTTTGGGTATTTCCAGATATGATTATTTAATGAATTTGTGGCCAACAAGTGTCAGTCATTGTGAAATCAGTTACAAAGGATACCATTATAAATCTACTTGTATATTAACACCTCAAAAAATGGCTTGTGATTAAAGGTGGATGGCTTTAGTAGAGTGAGCTGAATAAGACAGTAAGAGCTAGCCAGCAGTTTAATCAATTAACCAGATTTCTAAAAATACCCTGACTTTTTCATCTTCCTTTTAATTGGGAAGATAATCCTCTGATATAAGAAATATAATTGGTCTGTGCCATGCATTTGAGCCTAGGCTTATAAAGGCTTTAAAAACACTTCTTTAAAGACAGAAATACATTTAATTTAATTTTTATGTTTGGCTTTGTACCCAGAAGATCCTTCTCTGTAACTACAAGAAAACATATGTCATATGGTTGCATTGCAGCAGTTCAGAGTTTTGAAGTCTTTGCACAGTCTTCATTCAGGCCCCAGTGTCACTCACTCAACTGTCTTGTGCAATCACCTATTTGGATTTCTCATGGTGCACTCTAAAATTAATGAACTCAAAAGACCTTTTTGAAAGTATTATTTAATATATAGTACAAAAATGTCAACAGTCTAAGACAATTACAATGTAGAATATTTCTGAATCTGATTACACCACAATTTAAACAGTAAATGTCGTAACAAATGGCTGAGGTTTAGAAAGGATAGAGGTGTAGTGCTTTTTTAAAATGTGGTTACAATTATTTTGTTATTATTCTGTAATTAATATTTAAGTAAGGACTTCACTTTTCCATTTTAAAGATTGTTTTAAAAATATTATACCTCCACATTAATCAGCCACTAATGGACTGTTAGCAGTGACATAAAATATATTGCATAAAAAATCTGATGCTTTCTATTGCATTCTAGATACAAAACATACTCTATTCATGCCAAGACAAAATGTAAGACAAGTAAAATTGTACAATTATAATATTAGAAGGGAGCTTGAAAGATCACCTGAATCTTCTTACAGAAGACATCCTAATAAACATTTTTCTAACTTGCTCTTGAAAACCACTGTGGAAACAGTTTTATAGTAACATGCAGTAATCTGGGTTCTAAAGTTTCATAACATTAGAAAGTTAATATCTTACCTATAGCTTCTTCTTACAAGAGAAACGGTTTTCTACTTGTCCTTTCCTATGATCTTCATTACTTCTTCATAGCAACCCATAATAATTAAGAGACTGTCTTTCCATTTCCTGCCTCCAGCAAAGGCAACTTGATTATTTTTTGGTTCATGTACTCTCTAATATGCCTGCCATATATGTCATCCTCTTATGGGCTCCTTTTTTCTTTCTTAAACTGTGGTGCCTAAAACTGACTGTGGCATTGCAACCAAGATCACCAGTGCTAAGTAGAGCTGAATAATTGTATTCCCTGTTGTAGAGGGATGAGAGAAATTTCCTGTCAAACAGTGGTAGGTTTCCAGTTGTCTGCTTTGCTCCAGCGTCCTGTTAGGGTCAATGGTAGAGTACACTGTGTCCACATCCTAGCCTTTCACACATACAGATTTCTTTAGTTTAGTTTAAATGTACCTTTATTGAAAATTTAAGCTAGGGCTTCAATATTTAAATATTTGCCTTAACTACTTTTTAATTATTTGGATGTAGAAATGAGATAACTATATATTTTAAAACTGTCTGTGACCAAAGCTGACCAGTTTAAAGCTTTTATCCCTCCTTTTCTTTGCACTTTTGAAGATAGGGTTGTGAATTTTCTTGTTCTATTTTCAGTACTCTAAGGATTTCCTACACATGGAATTTTCTAAAAGTACCATTCATATTTCAAATTCTTCACACTGTGCCCAAACACTTTAATGTGATTTTGAGAAATGTCTGGAACCATGACCAATGAATTTTTCTTTCCAGAATCAGACCATCTTCTTATCAAATTACTGAGTTTCAATTCAGACTTCAACAAAGAAGGAAGAGAAAGTTCCATTTTCTATTTGCCTTTTTTTTTTTCCAGTTAGACTTGGACCAGTATTTCTTCTATTTTTTCTCTTATGCAGTTTTAGGATCTCATATTTTGTTCTTTGATTTCTCTTACTAATCGATACTCATATGCTCTGTCCTGTTTCTGGATTTATCCTTACAACTATAGGTTCCTTCTTCTTAATCTTCTCAGCTATATGACCCACAACCATAGGACCCTTTTATATGATTTCTTTTTGCTTTCTAAGTCACTATGGACACCCTGAGTAGTTAAAATGTTCTTCTAACTGTGCTTACCATCTTCTTGCATTAACTAGTTTGATACTGTGCATTAATATTGTTTCTTCTAGTAACTGTCAGATATGTTGCATTTCTGTCTCAGGTTATCTTCCCAAATGATCTATCATATGAGTTTTCTGAGTTCTCTATCAAAGCCCGACTTCTTAAGCTACACTGGTTTTAGTTCTTCTATCACTTATTTCCTTAGGGTAGTTCACTTCATCATCTTGTGATTACTTTCACCCCATACAGCAATGTACTTTTTTCATCTCAATTAATTCTCCCTGTTACGCAAAACTAAATCTAAATTAGTTGGTCCCCTTCTAACCTTCTAAACACAGTTTTTCCCCAGTACATTTCATGAGCATGATTGTCAGTCTATAGCCTGTCATAGCACTGTGTCATAGTAAACTGCCAACAAAATCTAGTCTTTGAACTAGTTAAGAAATGGTTCATCAAGCTCTTCAATAAAGGTCTGTATGGATTACTGCTATTATTCCTTTTGTCTTGTTTTTCTTTTACCAGGATACAAATATTTGTTTCTCAATCTTAATAAAGTCTAGATATAAAAATGATGAAGAAAGACAATATTTCTTTCCTTACCTGTCTTTCCTAGAATATCAACTCTCAAAAGAAAAAATATTGTTCCCAGACTTTTTCCTAAATTTTCTCTGATTTTATTCATGTCATATGAAGAATTTTACCAAGATTTCTAGATATTCCAATTAGTTTTGTGTTCTTGTGTTTCATTTCCAAGATCTGGCACCTTGGTATCTTACAAACAGCCTCAGGTTTGCTCTGTGATTCTCTAAACTCTGTACTATTGTAGCAGCTGGTACATTGTTATTTATACAGGTGACATTTCTAGTGGTGACACCACCTCTACCAGAAATTCTTTAGTTGAGAACCCCTTCATCATTTCCACAAGTCTTTTTATCTTTGATGGATGCTATTCATTGATAAAGAGGCCAG